>JAUZNC010013574.1:0-14680 GCA_034780395.1 Vannuccia rotundouncinata | reverse complement strand
TTACAGTTTACTGAGAACCTCGGTAGCACAATATCAACAATATTTCATTATTTACAGTTTACTGAGAACCTCGGTAGTTCAATATCAGCAATATTTAATTATTACAGTTTCAAATGGAACAAACTCTATTCGATCTATCATATCATAGTTTAAAGAAGATATTAATAGAATTTTGGTGTGCATTACAGGTTTTACTCTCTTCAACTTTCCCTCTCTCTCTCGAAACTTTAAATAATGGATCTTTGGTAAATGATTCTAGACAATAGATACAATATTATAATAGATACATTGTGTGAATAACATATGATTTCAATATTTTAGTTTTATAATTACTTCATAGTACAGAAAAAATAGTACAATTCTCAATAAAATCATATTTATTTAATCAGGTCTATATAGCCAAGCAAGACTCTTTTACGAAAATTCTAAATTTCATAAAGCAGTTAATCTAGAAGGGAAGGATATATTTCAAGGTGGTTAAGCACAGTTAACTCATAATTATTCCCAGGATAAAAAGCGGCTAAATAAGAAGTTTATATCATGATGTACTTAACCGCGATATGGGGGCTTTTTAATTGCTTGGATAAATTTGTCCCCATATAAAAGTGTATTATTGTAAGTAGGTTTTAGATACACTATCTCATAATAAGAGAAAAAATAGAGTTGAAAACTTTAGCTTCATAGTTTGAAGGCTGTTATTATAAAATGTGTATAGTCTATATTGGATCAATAAAATATTGTTGTTTTACCAAGCTGTGTTTGTTGCTACAAAACAGAATTTTGTTTAAATATTTATTCTTTCGACATTTATTGTTGGTTATTTTGTCTCCAGATTTTAGTTGCGTATCAGGTTTGTAAATATTGAAAGTTTTATAGAACTTTTCTAGTTTGAAAGGATAGAAAATAGAAAATGATAGACACTGCTCATAAAGAGAAGAGATAAACAAAATGCAGAGAAAATGACAAAATTGTGGAATAGGGAGAAATTTAATAAAAGAAGTCACATAGAAATTGTGACTAATAAAAAATGAAAAGAAGTACCATACAGCCTTATATAGCAAACGAGAGAATAAAAATATAAAAAGGATAGAAGTAAATTGACAAGGGGTAAGCAAAAGAAAAGAAGAAAATGCAGAGGAGAGTAGAGAGGAAGGATGTAGAGGGAGAAAAGATGAAGAGAAATAATTAAACGTAGAGAGGAAAGATTTAGAGATGTAGGATCAATTTGGGAAAAGAGAATCAGACATTGAAGAGAAGAAGAAAAACGTAAGGTTGAATGGAAAAAATTTTAATGTAATATGTAACATGTGACATGAACATTAGCAAAGAAAAAAATATATAAAATCATCACTAAGATAATTTATTGGACGGTGTTTATAGGTCTTATTCTAAAATGATTATTCTGTTTAGTATAATTATCAATTACAAGAAACATCTAATTGATTATTAGAGGTAAACAATTATATACAATTATTAACAATTATATCGAAACAAAGTCAAACATCTTATATCTTAGAAAGAGAATCATTCACTTCCGGCACAAGACCGCTTTCTCTCATCCTTATTGCAACTTCGTTCCGGTGACGTTAACAACACGGGTTGCAACTAGTAGTATGAGAGGAGAGTTGCAGTGCCTTTGGGTCAGTTGCCGAGGATTATAAGGGTGTTTGCGTGGTTCGTTGGATATTTTAGTATTTAATATTGCTTCTAATTATTATATTTTATAATTGAAAGGATTCAAATTAAAAAAAATATTTTACTCAATATGAGATAGACGTTAGATTTAATAATCTGAAAATTTGATTTTTTTCAGTCCAAAAACAACAGCTATATACAACAATGTAATAAATATAAATGTTGGAAAGGCAGAAATCTTTTTCCTAAAAACCTTCCTAAGACTTCATTCATTGCTTTCGGTTAAATTTTATTCTTAAAATAGGAGATAAAACAGCATAATTGAATTAAGAATAAAATTAGACGACTGATCAACTACTTCAATTATTGCAATTATAACAGGAAGGGAAGACTGACAAAGAACCCATAACACAAGGAATCACATTATCGTTTTCATTTTATTTTAAATTTAAACTAAAATTTCCAAGTTAAGATGAAGGTTTGTTAATTTTAAAAATATTAATTAATTCAAAAGATAAAAATGAAGTGTATTTTGCTCCCATATCAGTCGTATAGGTGATTTGTATTTGATGTGGTGTAAAAATATTTTGTTGAATAACTTTTGAATTAAAAAATATTTTTTATTTTAGTTTGGTATATATTATTAGGTGATTTGGGTGTTTAATATGGCATCGCTATATCTGGTATTACAGATACACAGTTTATTTAATGTTCAAATTTATTATAATTTATTAATCTATAGAGGTCAATTTTTTGTTCAAATTTATTTATTATCAAATTTGTTATTCAAATATTTTCTTGCAATATTCTAAAAAAAATCGATAAATATATTTACCGCAGGAACTTTAGAGAAGTTCTAAATAATTGTCACGCAAAAAATGTGTTTTTACATATCAATAATACATTTAATATATAAACATTTGAGAAGAAAATTCAGTCCGAGTTTTACCTGATAAATAAATTTCATTGATATAAACTATACATTTTTTTATACAAGTACAAACAAGAAAAAGTCATATACAGCGTTTTGTTATAATGTTCAGAAAAGTTCCTTCTTGATGTTCTTCAATGCACATTTCAAATCTGTTATCAATAGGCCCCTGTACTTAGACAACCTTCTGGTATAATATTAATCCATCGTAGACAATTTATTTGTTATACACGAACATTACCCGAACATCCAGACGTGGCTTCTATAACTCCGGATAAAACTTAATCTGAAACATATCCAGACAATCATTTGCACAATTTACTAACTGTACCTATATTCAAAGAAAGAGGAACCAACAATTCCAACATTGCCGCCAAAACAGTAATCCATGGGAGATTTTCTTCTTTCAGGTATTATACGTGTGGATTCTCACTTTCCCAATTATAGATTCTGAGGTGACCATTTAATTTAATTGTAGCTTCAGCTGACCAATAATAGGTCTAACATTCAATTTAGAAATTCTTCTATATTTTCGTCTGTGTGTCATAAACTCCATTTGCACCAACAAAGCGCGGTAAATATGTGTATTACTTTTTTCCTCAATAACTTTACCACATTTTGTCACATTTGGGCAGAGAGTCTTCAAGTTGAATTTTGGGAGGTAGTATAAAATTCCAAACTTTGAACCTTCTCATTTCTAGTAGCAGAAAGTACATCGCAAATATCCTATTGAACTGGTTTGTTCAAAATTGGTGACTACATCTTTGACTATTTAAAAAAACGGTAAAAAATCCTTTAAAGTATCATTTGACTCCTTTAAAAAACTTCTCCCTTTGATTCAATTAATTTCGTAATCGTTTACTTGCTGCTGCGCTTCTCTATTGATCAAATTGTGCAATTGTTTTTTTTTACTTTTGCTTAGATATCATGTTAGCGTAAAGCTTTTTCAAAAAATATCGTAGTGCATAAAAATTTATTTAAACATTGCATATTTGTGAAAGTAATCATGATATAGAGCAGTTTTTTATTTAAAATTGCTAAATTTGGCGTAACTTTTTACTTACAAGAGAACAACATCTAAGTAGTTTCATATATAATAATCTAACAGGTTCTACAGTGGTGTTCTAGTGATATAATTGAATGATATATAATAGACACGTATATTTTCAAAGCAACTATTATTAATGTTAACGTTTAAAGCATTTCATAAATTACATTTAAAGCATTACATTATATATTATCCTAATATTAAAACCTATTGAAAACAAATTAATTAAAGATTTCCCATTAAAAATGTACGCATCAAATTATTGTATCCCATGTTTATCTTATCAATTAAAGATTTTTTATTTTACAGGGAATATTCAATTATCATAAAAAAATATATACCTAATGCTTACCATTCATTGAAATAAATTATAAATTACTATACAAAAATAAACTGATTTCTTTATAAACAGGAATATTCTAAAAATTATAGACGCTAATAAAAAATAAGAAAAATAATATAGCAACTTATTTCTTGGTAATTATTTGTTATTTACTCAATTATTACGCGTATTATTATAGTTAGCCTTTTCTTTAATGAGTTTATAAATAATAATTTTTATGATTGATACTTTTTGTAACCATTTCGATAACATATTGTTTGCAAGCTGTCTGTTCAAAGCGGTTTACTATTTATAACAATTTTATACCAACAATCTAATCAGATATTTAAAAATTATAATTAATTTTATTTAAATTATTATTTTTCTAAAAATACATTTTGAATATTTAGTATTTATACATTTATAAATTCAATGCAATCTATACCAAGAAATGCATATTTTCATCATGACATTGCGAAAGTAATATATACACATTTATATCCGCTTATGCAAGCATAATTACACAGGTCTAACAACGCAATGCTTTTGCTATCACAATTATTACAAATTGAAAACATTTCCAAGAATATGTGTGAAGTCTCAAAATAGAGGAAATTAATTAAAAATACCAAATAATGACTATATATATATATATATATATAAGATATAGTTTAACAAGTGTATGGTGTCACTAACTTTGCCTATATTATAAGGAAGAGAAGATAGCTAGAATACATACATATGTTCGTTCTATTGTCATGACAACAACTTACACTTTAAAAGCTTCAAACACAAGTCGTAGATTGCGCATAGATGAATAGTAAAAGAAAACTATAAATTTTTGTAACAAGATCAAATTCAACGCTTTGGTTAACCTCTGAGCTAATATAGCCAAGCATCTCGTTCCAAAATCGCTGTCAGAAAATAAAATTAACATTATATAAGGATAATTAATTGTTATTCTTGATCCAATCAAGAGTACAAAAAGTGTGTTCACTACAGAGTTGATGCAGACTGCGTTTCACTAATAAAATAATGAACTGAACTCACGCGAAAATCTCTATTAGGATAGTGTTGGGAGCAGATAACTCGGAAGGTAATAGACTTATTGTTCAACTGATTTAATTCGAGGTATCTGCTTGACAAGAAAAATTAGCGATTTTTTTGTAACAATCGATATTGACATATGCATGCAATATTGAATCAATAATAATGACTATTGTCACCTTATGACGCGTGTAATGATTAATGGGAAATAATTTTTTATCGTTTCAGTAATGCGATGATGTAAAGAGATTTAGTTTTTTACATTTTTTACATTTTTGAGTTCAAAACTGACTCAAAAGATGAAGAAAAAAGCCCTTAAAGTTTTAAGATTAGAAGATATTTAGGAAAAACCTTGAAAACGTATCCATTTAATAATCTTGAATAGAAATCTAAAAAATTGCCTTTTTCTATGATGAATGTGACCTCTTTGTTACCAGAAAAACTTTCATAAACCTAATCTTCGAGTTCTGCAATGTATAGTTAAAGAGACATTTAAAATGTTTACTGTTTTACTTTCTAAAAGGAAGAAAATAGTCTATATGAACTATGCAAATTCGTTGCTAAATATTGAAAAGTTTACTTTATTTATAGCATTTTTAATATAATTTTGCTTACATAATATTTTTTATTTTAACCTTCTTTATGTTAGTGTAATATCTATATTTCTTCAACATTGTCATTGGAAATAAATACAATTTTAAAATAAATAGTTATGATATTGTAGAAGTAAAATAGTTATTTATACTGTTAACTGTTCATCTATAATATGATGTTCGTATTGTCCGCATTTTATTTAAGAAAAATGGGTCATATATATTTCCTTTTGTGACAATTCTCGACAGTCTCTGGTCACCAAAGGGATTAAATATAGATTTTATTGTTGTCTGCGTATACTCATAGGTACAGCTGCTAAAAATGAGAGTTCACCAGAGTTGAAGTCAAATAAATATTAAAACTGATAAGAACAGATGAGGGGGGGAGAGGAGACAGTTGAGAGAAAAGGAGATATTGGCGACAAGAAATTAGAGTCATATAACGAAGAAAGGAGGCGGATGAAATAAAGAGAAAATTGAGAAATAATAAAGCTCTTGAAACCTTTTCAAATACGAATGCAGTTTATTTATTAAGAAAGCGTAACATAGAAATACAGTTAAACGTGGAACATGTTTTCACGAGAGGCCTTCGTAGATGGGAGAGGGGAGTGAGAGGGTAGTAGAAGTCTGGCAGAGAGAAAGAAAAGTAAGACGAAGGATCTGCTTGAGATTTTGTAACATGATTGCACGCAATATCAGGTGATGCAGATGAAAAAGTCGAGAGTTTCAGTATGGATGTGTGTGTGTGTGTGTGTGTGTGCTGGAAAACAATTGAATTTCATAAGAAGAGAGAAAATAGATGGAAATATAATTTCAATTGAGACGGCAATATCGAGGAGAGAGAGCAGAAGGTGAGATGAGGAATACTCAAAATATAGTAACTAAGTTTGTCTGTACAACACACAACTATATTAAAGTGTGGGACTATTAAAACTAGAAGACAAAAACTATTAAATCTGAACAGAGATGCAATTCAGGCAATGACTCTAGAGCATTTTATAAGTGGTAAATAGATTGGTTATACACCGTAGAAATTATCGATGGGAAAGGTCAAATAAATAGAAGAAAAAATATGTTTCAATAAATATCATGACGTAGTTATATTTAGAAACAAGACAATGAAGAATGAATGCAATTGAAAATTTATAAATCAGTCTATTTGTAAAATTTTGTATGGGTAACTGTGTTCCATCGAAACAAATATTAAAACAATAATTGGGTAAATTTGAATTGAGATAAAATAAGGACGGGTAGTTTACTAATGTGGTTAAAACGGGTAGTTTACTAATGTGGTTAGGACGGGTAGTTTACTAATGTGGTTAAAACGGGTAGTTTACTAATGCTGTTAGGACGGGTAGTTTACTAATGTGGTTAAAACGGGTAGTTTACTAATGCTGTTAGGACGGGTTGTTTACTAATGTGGTTAGGACAGGTAGTTTACTAATGTGGTTAAAACGGGTAGTTTACTAATGCTGTTAGGACGGGTAGTTTACTAATGTGGTTAGGACGGGTAGTTTACTAATGTGGTTAAAACGGGTAGTTTACTAATGCTGTTAGGACGGGTAGTTTACTAATGTGGTTAGGACGGGTAGTTTACTAATGTGGTTAGGACGGGTAGTTTACTAATGTGGTTTGGACGGGTAATTTACTAATGTGGTTAGGACGGGTAGTTTACTAGTGTGGTTAAAACGGGTAGTTTACTAATGCTGTTAGGACGGGTAGTTTACTAATGTGGTTAGGACGGGTAGTTTACTAATGTTGTTAGGATGGGTAGTTTACTAATGTGGTTAGGACAGAGATATTTCATTAAAATTTTCATTTAAAATTAGTCTAAACTTGTGTTATTCTCTAAAACTGCAGAACAGAAAATTATAAACTTTTAAACGAAGTTGAAGAATTTAAAATTTGTGTTAAATAGGGTGTAGAGAGCTATAGATTATGGCTTCACTGTCCTGATTATACTTAGTACTGGATTCGCCTGGTGACCAGTCAAAAACAAAATGTTGGACATATTTCTAGAATTAAGGTACCTACAGCACACAAACTTATCCGCCAGTCACTTTTTTCCAATCGATAAATAATTCAGTTTCACATAAGTTTATCGAAATATTTACAAGCAGATGTCATTTAGTGGCAGATTTATTTATAAATTGTGCTACATTTATTCCGATTTTGTTACTTTTTCAGTTGATTATAAAATATTTCTAGATCTATGACTCGTATATACAACTTGTATTTGATGATAAAGACAATATTAAAATTGTAACATACTCTCGGTAAAAGAATACCATTATGTTTATTATTTAAATGTTTAATTTATAAATGTTGGTGCAAATGATAACATAAATATTCCTTTTATTCTAATTTATTTTATTGAGTAAATAAAAGTTTTCCACAATTGAAATGAAGTAAACCATCATCTGGAATGTTGGTTGTGAGTTTGTGTACATTGAAGACTTCTGCCTTACCGCACTTAAGAAGGCTAACAGACTAACTAGACCGGATTGGTAGAACTAGAATTTGCTAACATGACAAAGGGATGAAATTACAACCCTTTACTGATGGAATGGAATTAAGTCAACACAGAGATCAAACGTTCTTATAAATAGTTATTTTTTATTGGAATTGTTCCAATTCTAGTACCAAAATCAAAAGATGAAAATTATCATAACAATTGTGATGGAATGTTTCTTATAAAACAAATTAATTATTTAATAATTTAATAATTTTTATTATTCTATAATTATAGTAGTTAACCAATAAGAATGCGCGTATACCTAATACGTCATTGGTGTACTTAATTAGATAACACATTGATAGTACATTGAAAGACACAAAAATCGGTGCTGTTTTGAGGTGCGTTCTCTGATTTCATGCAAATCTTTCCTTTAATTAAATGTCAACAATGAAACTTCTATATAATCCAAAATGTTGATAAAACCGAGGAATCAATATACTGCGGTCTTCCACCAGATTCAGATAAGTGGTGATTATATATTATAGATTCAGTGGAATAATATAATTAGATCACAATTAATTATAAAAGTAGATCTGCTTTTAATCAAATGAAAGGATGATAATCAAGCGTCTGATTCATTTTATTTTTATTATATTAATAAAAGTTTATTATCATTTCAATCCGACTTATTTTATAGCTACATGGTAATTTTTAATGTCACTTGTTTTTCAATTAAATAACTTTTATTATATTTAACATTTTAAACAGTTGGGTTTATTGTGAAGACCGATTTAAGGAAGTCATCTACCTAGTTAGTATCTCAGACTTTTAATTGGTAAGATAATCAAGGGTCGCGTTCATCCTTCGCTATATCATTTCCAACAATTTATTTAATATTAATTTATGTATATAAAATTATTTAGATTATATCTAATTCTGGTCAGCGATTGCAGCTTAGACTTACATTCCTTTCCTCCGTCGTTGAGTTCTGGCCTCATAACTTTTTTTCTCTTCCGTTGGAAGCGTGACATCAACCGAACTAGCCCGCGGCTTATCTGCAGAAGAGGACATGTCATCTAAGGATGACCGCCGGTCTCCATTTCGATAAATCCCATCATCCAACGACGAGGACCGTGGTTTCACAGCTCCCATGGCTGGTACTTGAAGGAACATTGGTGAAGGTGTGGCGGCGTTGTCGCCTGTTTCCCCGAAAGCTAGGGGTCCCGAAGGTTCCTCTTCTATTGTTGAAGGGTTCAGTTCTTCTTCAGAAGAGGACGATGAAGATAAGGAATCACACTGAAGGGCCAGAGCGGCGAGGGCTTGTTCATGTTCTTCTAAAAGGACACAGTGAATACACATCTTTGGGATGTCCAAGGATCGGCCTCTTTTACGTGCCTTTGGAAGTCGGAGGAACCAAGGCTCTTTGGTTTGTTCTTCCACTTCGCCGACTTCGGCCTCGGGTGTTGGTGAGGGAGGAGTACTGTTGCTAGCGGCCGGCGAGTAGGAGTGAGAGCGGGGTTTTACCTGTGCATAAGTCAGTGTTGGTGGTGGATCGGTGTCAGTGTCTTCCCCGTCACTGGAAGGCTCCACAATCAGACGGGGAAGGTCTACTTTCACTGAAGGTAAGGGTGTTGGCACTTCATTAGCTGGCTTCACGGGTGGTGATGGAACCCGCTGTTTACGAAAAGGGAATTGAATAGGCATAGTTTTTTATGGTCTTCTTATTCCCTTCATGTTAATAAGTGGTCTTGTTCACCATTGCATCATATCATAGTTTGACTTTCAAATGCGCTTCTTTTCAGGTAAATATAGAATTGAAGTTAAATACGCTCAGCGTTGCATGCCTTCAATGTTATTTCAACCAATCAGTTAAGAGTGATAGACAAAATCGATTTTGGAGTACGATAAGTTGTTTTATGAATGGACAGGAAAAGATGTTAAATAAATATTTTTAAACATCACTACTTGCTCTGAAGTTGTAGTAGAATGTGAATATAAATTTATTATTAACAAACATTTAATCGTATAAATATATTTTCTGAATTTGTTAAAAATTATCATTTATTTTATTTCAAAAAAAGTAAAAATTAAAAAATAAATTTTTACATTAATTTAATAAATTTTTAATATTCATTCTGGAAATTTGTAAATAGTTGGATTAGATTATATTTATAACATGTGGAAATTTAAATATAAACTAACAGATAGGTACCACAATATTTTGTTGTTGATTTTTTGTAATATTAATATGAAAAGCATAAAATGTCCAAAACTGAAGCAAGCTAATATTTTACTAAATATATTAATTGTTTTATCTATTATATATTCTTAATTTACTCGTATCCGACATACCTACTCAAGTTTACATTTGTAATCCTAAATATTGAGCAAAGATATTTAATATATTATTTCAAATATAAATAATATCTCAAATAAATATTTTTTAAATTAGAAGATTAGATTACTGATTATTGTTGAATTAATATTACTTTATTATTTTTATAATTTTTATGATTCTTAAAATTTAAACAATATTATTTATAGTCACTATTTGCAAATAATTTATTGACATTGTTTTTAGTTCAAAACTGCTTTCAATTATTTTTTTTCTATAACTATAAATATTTAATTTGCATTTTATCCCAAGTTTGTCACAGAAATAAGGCATATAATGTTTTACGTGAACATCCCTACACTCAACAAAGAGCTGTTCAGTTCAACGAACATTCTGCATTATTTATACGTTCCAACAAAATGCACAATGACATTCTTAAAATTGAATTATACCTTATCCATATCCATGTTAAAGATGATATTCTTTATTTACAAAATCAATTAGTAAAATTTTAAAACTTTATGTCGATCCGTTTTATAAAAATTATACATTAACTAGAAAAATTTACGAAATGCTTTTATAAAATGCCTTTTACCCAATGAATGGTGTGAAAGATCATGGTCGGTTGCACTTTACGAATATAAATGAATATCTGACCAGACATTTTCAAGAGGCTGGACAAGGTTTTTGGGTCATTCACCTAAATATTTTAAAAATTGTCATATAATAAGATTATAATTTATACGTTCTTAGAACTTCCTAAATATTGCTTCCTTGTTGGGTGCAATTTTATCGTGTCAATTATAATTAACAATTAGTTGTAGGTATAATAATACACATTTTTTTTAAAAAGACTGAAATAATTTATAATTTTGCAAACACTCTTCTGGAAGTTTTTTATCGAAAGGTGTTGCTAGTGTCTTGGTTTGTATCATTTTGTTTTGAGAATTAATCAAAAAAAAGTGTAACCCAAAGTATTAAAAGTTAACGCCCAAAAATTAGTCGATATATAAATATGTGAGAATTTATATTTGCAGTTATAATAAAGAAATATACACATATACATAGATTAATATAAAAGTTGTGAATAAATATCTTAATCCTACATATTAATTTAATTTATATAGACATTTTTTTTAATCTTTAAATGAAGCAATGATTTATAAGTGGATGCAAATATTATTTAATATACCTATATTTATATTATAATTATATAAATGATTGTCTTTTGACTGTTACAGCCCTTCCAATTGTGGTGTTTTAGAAGATTTTTTATTTTTTCTATAACCCCAATAAGTACTCAAAAGGATTAATAAAATTTTATCAACCTGGAATCTTAAAAGTTTCCATTGGTATGACTAACGAAAGCTTAATAAATGAAGAATAACATACAAAATTAGACCTTAAATTATACATTTTTCCCGTTATATTAATAATCAATTAAGTTGAATTGTTATATTTATGTATAATATATATTATACACATATTCAATACTTAAGCGTGGTATTCCATATTTTATCGAACGAAATAGAAATCATATCCAACGAATCATTATGTTAAAATAAGACAAGCCAGTATTGAAAAATTGTATTATACAAATCAATAAATAGAATACAACGATAGAATACCAACGTAGTTTAATTATCTTTTAATAGATAATGGATGGTTAATTTTGACGTCTTTAAGAAGTTTCGAACCTCATTTACATTTTCTTTGCACACCGAATTAAATTAATTTATATATTAAATTAAAAAATATGTTCATATTAAATAAAATTGAAATATTTATATGTAATCATTTTAATATCAATATTCATATTCATGTTCATATTAATATCTCATTGACTGTAACTTCTTATTAACATCTTAAATAAACGAGGGTAATTAATAAGTTAAAGTTAATAATCAAAATTAGATATGTTTTACAAGTTAATTAATATAATTAAAATGATAACATATATATGGGTGTGCATGGTGTATTATGTCTATAATAAAAATCGATGTATGAATGTGTTTAATTAGTTTAACTCAGTAGCTATTCTAATATAAGATGTTAAATGTAATAACGACGGGAGAACCGAGCTACAGTGTATAATAAACTTGCTTTACTTATTCCAAAATAAAACATGGCGACGAGGATAACTATCGGAGAAATAGAGGACATGCCCTTATCTTATCCAGTCATCGCTGCAGACAAAGAAACGGTTAGCAAAGCCGTATTATTATCACAATGTGACCAAACTGCGTTCTCTTTAATTGAAAAATTGCTTGCCCCTCAAGACGTTACGATTGAAGATGTTACCTTTGCTTCTATTCAAACGGCAGTTCTATCGCATCTCAAACCAAAAAGGATTTTACATTACGAGAGACACTTGCTCCACGCCTTATTACAAGGATATGATTCGATCTGTACGTACGTCTTGAAACTTAAGGATCGGGCTAACAAATGTGACTTCGGCGACATTCGTGTTGGATTACTTCTTTCCCAATTCATATTCGGATTGTCTGATCATAAGATAAAATCCAAACTACTAACTTTACCTGACCTGAATTTAGATCAGGCAGTACAACAAGCATTACTAAATGAATCCATCATTACGGCTACTGACCCAAGAGAGACTACAATTTCAGCGACATCTGTAATCAAACCTATTTGGAAATTCACGTCAGTTTTTGCTTTTAAACCATCAGAGTGTTTCAGCTGTGGTAGAAAAATTCATCGGCTTCAAGAATGTAAATTTAGAGAGGCGATGTGCAGATCCTGTGGAAAACAAGGTCATATATCTACTGTATGCCATTCAAACAAGGCTATTTCTTTTGAACGTCCGGCCAATACAGCTGACTCCGAGAATCGTCAGTTTACTGAATCGTCAGTTGTCTTAACTGTGTCTGACAAAACGGACTGTGATTTATGGTATTAGTCTTGTTCCGTTGGTAAGTCTATGGTACGATTCCTTGTAGATACGGGTAGTCAGACAACTATTATTCCTCATTCCTTCGCAATGAAGACTGGTTTGCCATTAGTATCTAGCTCCACTCAAGTTTTGCGAGAATACGGTGGAGGATTGATCCGCATTTTCGATAAATTACTTAATGTTGACCTAAAACTCCGTGGAGCATACCATGTTAGTGACATTCGTGACTCACGGTGACGTCAGACCTATTACTAGGTCTCAACTTCCTGTATCAGTTACGGGTAATTCAAGTATGTAGCCCTTTAATCAAAAATGTTACATGTTTTGTCGCTAGTTTTCGTTTTCAAAAGGATGCTAAATTGTAAGGAATGTGCTATCCTCACAGAACTATTCCCTTCTCAATGAAATCATTAGTGGAAGTTGAATTACGGCGATTACTCGCTGCGAAGATAATATATCCAGTCTCTAATCCTCTGGTCTCTGCACCCATTGTCTCAGTCCTGAAACAAGCTGGCGCATCGATACCAATAAGGATTTGCGGCGATCACAACATTGCTTACTCTAAATTACAATTCGGTGTGTCGTCGGCTCCGCTAATCTTCCAAGAAACCATGGATGAAGCGTTAAAAGATATTCCATGCGTGGTTTGTTACCAAGATGATATTCTCATTGGTGCTCCTTCAACCGAGGTATATGATTTCACATTACGTCAGGTAAAGAATCGCTTAAACCAGTTCAATTTTCAACTCAATGAAGCAAAATGTCAAATACGTCAATCATCTGTGAAGTTTCTCGGATTCAACTTGTCATAGGGTAAATTGTTATCCAATCCTGAAAGAATTCATGCTCTCAATAAATTGCCTACTCCGACAAACAAAGACCAACTACGAAGTGTTCTAGGGAGTCTTCGCCACTACGGTCAGTTCTGCCGAAACTTTTCTCATATCGCTCGTCCGTTATACTGGCTTTTAAAGCGTTACGTACACTGGAAGTCGGTGATATCAGTCTTACTAAAGCTAATTCCTGAAAACTCTCTTGTTTGATATGACGAGAGCAAACCTTTATTCGTTACTTGTGATGTATCTGCTGAAGGAATTGGGTTTGTCTTGTCGCATGATGATGATCAACATGAAATCGTCTGGACGGGTCTTCCGCGCCTTCCGCTAAGTAATATAACTTTAGTGCCTACCGTAAATCTGCTGGAAATTAATTCGTTACAAGAGTTTACCAACAACGAATCTCTACTTTATGAAATTAGTACATGCATTGATCCTGATATTGTTTTGCTCAAACAATATATCACAAAAGGATAGCCTTCTTCTTCTTCTATTTCTGGACCAGGGTGAAGACCCCGGCCGTCCGCTGTCCGCGGCCGATCCTCTCGAGAAATTCTATGA
>JAUZNC010013563.1:0-29134 GCA_034780395.1 Vannuccia rotundouncinata | reverse complement strand
AGCCAATCAAAATCTCTCAGTGTGTCTCTCAGCTTCTTCCTAGTATGAAAACTATTTTTAGAAAATCGCAAACGTTGTGATTCCCGTCATGTGAAGTACCTTATTTTTCGTCGCAAACGTTGCGACGCCCGTAATGAAGAGGTTAAATATAGAATGACATGCTGTGTGAGTCAAATCAATTTCAGTTGCAAACATTGTGACTCCCATCGGGAAAAGCTAGTAATAACCTAGTTGAGTCATGGATACCCACTATCTTATAAAATAACTACTAAATGTCTTGGATTCCCATTATTTTCTAAATTAATTACTAAATGTCATTCTCATACTGAAGGCAAGTCATATCAAATCTTGACTCCCAAAATTCTGTTATATAATAAGCCCAGAAATTTAAAAAATCTGAATTGTTGATTGAATGAGTAGAACTTTGTTCAACTTTCAATTATATTTGTTATTGTAATTATTCCTTTTTCTTTTTTAAAGACTGTTGCGCTTTTGTGGGTAACAAGTTGAAAAAAAGTATCTTCCCATTTTATTCTTATAAACTTAGGTCAAACTATCTTTAATCTTTCTAAAATTGTATTTGATGGTGTCATATAATATAATTATAATCAATTTATTTAATGAAACTTTGAATTTAATTCAAAATATCTTATATTAAATAAAACATTTCATTTAGTAAAACTTTTTAGAAATATAATTGTTAAAATATAATTTTATTGTCCATATTTCGGTACTGTGTACCTCATTCAATGCAGATGTCAATAATGATAAACATTACGATGCATCAATATAGAAAATAAATACTAAAAGCTATTTCGATTTAGAATAATGGGGAAGAATAATGTTCAATTAATTCCTTTTAATAAATTTATTAATACTTTTCTAATGGAAAATTTCTTAAATTAGACTTAATAAACATATTCTACTTAATTAATTTTATTTAAAATGAAAGTATGGCTTATAATTTTTAATTATAGGTGACTTGTTGACAAAATAATATCAATATGTCTCTTCTTGAAAAAATGAGTATACAGGGAATAAGGAGTTTCAGTCCAGATGCTCCTCAAAAGATTGAATTCTTCAATCCTGTTACACTTATTTTAGGTCCTAATGGAACTGGAAAGACTGTAAGTATTGCTTTTACTTCCTTGTGTTTCTGAACTTACTACTATATATTCTTATTTTTTGTGTTTTTATTTAGACGATAATTGAATGCCTTAAGTACTCTACCACCGGAGTGTTACCGCCTGGGTCGAAGATTGGAGGTTCTTTTGTGCATGACCCAAAGGTTAAGCATCTGTGAATTAAATAATATATAGAATAACATAGATTGTATGCAGTAACAATGTCATAATTATTCACCTCATGGAAATATTAAAGAATTACCATTATACAACCAGTTTAATTTGGTAGGGATTTCAATTAGATGTTTAACAAATAATTTACTTAAAACAGAACAAATAATACTTTGGCAAGTTTAAATTAGCATTCCAAATACACCAAATCGTACATATTAAACAGTTTCAAATTAATCCAATCAAAATTGTTCATCAAGGTATAAACCGCACTAAAATATTATATTTATTCTGGTGCTTTTTCTACTTCAATCAGTTGGCACAAGAACCAGAAGTCAAGGCAAAGGTCTTGCTACAAATCCGTGATGTTCGTGGACAAAAGATGCTTGTATCGCGTGTTTTATTGGCTACACAGAAAGAGCGGGTAATTATTAATCTAATTTAATCTTTGTGTTTTGCGGTTTTCTTACTCAAAAAGATTTGAACCACTTGTATTTTTTACCAATTTTCGCTTATCACCGATTCGAGTAAATCAATGTTTATCACTGCGACCTCCAGATAATCCAGTATTAATGATAGTTTATGCCACTGTTAAATCCTTTTTGTTCCAGGCCAAACAAGTAACAATGAAGACTCTAGATGGCAGTATAAAGCGATTTCAAGCGGACGGAACACCAATAAGTTTAAGCTCGAAGTGTGCAGACTTGGATCTGGAGGTGACATTTATTTAACGTTTAAGATCATACGATCATATTGGTATTTTATTTCTTCACGATTATGATTTAGAGTGACAATCTGCTTTTAGTATCATTATCCACCCCTCCTTAAAATAGTATCAAATTTCAAAAAATCTCATCTACATAAAAAATCGAATTGTATAATGTTGTAAATATTGGAAACGTTCAAGCTTTACAACAAGTGAAAGAAATAGAAATATGGGCTTAAGGATGGACGTATTATTGACTCTGATTGATTTTCTTTATATTTTGATAATGTCTGTAAGCAAAATTGTTAATATTTGTAAAAGAAATATGACATAATTTGTCTACTCGAATTTATTTTGTCCAAAACAGGGACCCCTGCAATATTGCAATTAGTTTATTTTAATTGTTTTAGTATTTAATTCCAGACATAATTTTTAGTTATTGTGGATTCTTAGATGGTGAGCAGTCTAGGTGTGTCGAAGGCGGTCCTGGAAAATGTCATCTTCTGTCACCAAGAGGATTCAAATTGGTGAGTCGTAATGTTTTGTTCTTTGAACGTGACTTTGTATCAAAAAAGTGGTCAATTAAATCTTTAGAAGGCTTTAAATGATAATATGAACAACATATACTCAAATATTTTATTACTTGTGATAATAAACAATTTTAAGTTGGTATTCATTGAGATGACTGAATAAATGTTTTTCTGTGTTTTGTCTGTCTGGCAAAGATTTAAAAATATATTTATACAAGTCGTATTACAACATTTTTATTTATTACACTTCTAGTTTACAAAAAATTCACCTGTTTTAATTGAAGAACTATTTTGTTTGTCTTTCTATTTTATTCAGGCCACTTTCCGAGGGGAAAATGGTCAAAGAACGATTTGATGACCTTTTTGCATCGTCGCGGTATGTCAAGGCTTTGGAAGTGATTCTAAAAACCCGCAAGGAACATGTAAGTGAACCTATCAGATTTTATGGGGCCTTTTTTGTGGTCTCTCACGATTATATTGACTTAATTTAATTTTAGGACGGTCAAACTAAGATCATGAAAGAATCTTTAAAGCATTTAAAAAAGGACAAGGATACTTCTAAGTCGGTAAGTAGCGTTTTAAGTAACGAAGAAAACAGTTGTGTTCAGTATTGAGAATAAGATAAGGGAAGTATAATTTTATATAGCTAATGACGAAAGAATAGTACAACTCGGTTTTTTATTTTTTGCATTCATTATTTTAAAGTGAAATGATTAAATTCGATTATTCTTTAGAGTATTAAAATAATATATTTCAAAACTGGGATAATAAATCATACAATCTGTGGCTCGTAAATTTGGACCATTTTTGGTTGGGTCTCGCAGGCCGCGTAGCCATAAGCACCCACGAGGTTGCTTGTATTATTTGATATATTTCCGGAAATTCTCTGAGTCTCAGTTACGAGCCCTGCATATCATCAAATGAACAAAACGTCAAACTATTGTGATTAGGTTGTTACAGAATTGTAATATCAATGAATCGATGTATCGTTGTTTTTGAATGAAGGGATATCGTTGCAAATGACATTCGGGAACAGTCTCGTTTGAATTTGAACACACCACTCTTGACACAGTTTAGCGAAATAAATATTTTATTGTGACTGTTTTGTAGAAAAAGAGTGATGTTTTGCGCTACACGAAGCAACACCATGCCGAGCTTGAGAAGAAAGAAAAGCTTGATGAAGAATACCGACCGTTTAAGGTGAGCGGTATGATGACACATGATGAATTTAATATTTACCTTGTATCAGTTTTAAAATCCTTTTTTTTATCTTTTGAATAATTGTGTAATTTTTCTAACAACTGAGTTTTGTTTTTATATATCAATGATTTCTATTACTTTCTTAGAATCAGTTATCACAATACCGAGAAAAGTATCAAGAATATTGCGATATCAAATCTAAACAAGGTATATAAATGAATCAAAATGAATATAATGACCTGCATAAATTAAAAGCTCTTCATTATATTATTCAAACTGTAACTACCTACTATAACAGGTATTGTAAGATATACTTCTAATTCTACTTTCTCTTCAATCAGTAATTAAAAATTGATAAACCAATTCTCAGTTAAACCCCCCGAAAAATTTCTACAAAATGTTTTCAACTAATTCTGGTAGATTTTAATGTGCTTTATAACATACTAAACGTTTACCAAGATAGCACCACCGAAATATTTCTGTAAGATGGCCGCCAAAACCTCAATGAGCCTTTATGAGCATAACTTTATAACTATCAATTCAATTTCGATGATTTTGGTGTATATTGCTAGTTTTTTTTGGTGACAAAGAACACATTAAGATCATTAAAAATTATATCAGTCGATTATTTATCACAAAAATACAATATAGATTAAAAAATGTACAACTAATTTGTTCATAGAAAACAATTCAGAGTGTTTAGTTTTAAGCACATAAAAACCTACCAGAATCAGTTAAAAACTATTTTGTAGCAATTTTTTGGGGTTGACTTATTCACAAATCTTCAGCAGAATATTTACATCTTTTCGAGGGTTCAAAATTCAATATTTGTGATTTTATATAAATTGATAATATTATTTTCACTAACACTAATTCTTTAATATTTTCCAAAGTTCAGCAATTTTCAAAAGAATTTTTGTGATCAATTTAATAATTAGTCGTAATTTTTGGCAACATATTGATATGAAACAACATCTAAAACTATTACTTATGTTTATAGTAACATTGTGTGCACACCTTGTTCTCCATTTAAAGAATCAATGTATAAACGAAGACTTGAACTGGAGAATTTGATCGAGGACTTAAAGAGTAACATTAAAACAGATTTCAGTGGTGAGTTAAATTTGCACATACTTGAGTAGAAATTTATCAATAAGCACCTCTTTCTAAAGCACAATTAAATGGGTTTATGACTAATGTATAATATTATGGTTGATAGAATAACCCTCTCTGCGATTTAAAATTTATTCTTTGTTAATTTTAATGTTGATATTGCCTATTTTTAACTCTCGAAGTATATATAGGTACTACAGGGTGTCCCACAAAACGTTAACAAAATTCTGTGCTATATGTATCGGCACGTTTTATGTCAATGAACACAATTTTCACTATTGGAGCAATGAGAATCAGCATCTCAAATTAGAAAAGTCAATCAGTGAATATGATGAGCAGTCCATGAGTTGTTAACTTTGAGATGATGAATTCTGAGAGATACAGTCAAGATCAAGAGAAAGAAATTTCCTTCATTAAGCAATGGAGTCATTCAAACAAAGTCTGTCAACAATAGGGCGCCCCTCCTCACTATAGGCATCGCAGCACGAGAACTCCTCAACAACGAATCTCCAGACTGTTGGATTTGGCAGAGAGGTTCAATAGAGTGCCCCCTGATGTGATTTCATTCTTTAGGGTTCTCTTCGTGATCAAGTTTACACAAACAGATCAACAAATAGAATCCAGCTAGCTCGAAGGATCCATTTTTTTCGAATAATGTTTCTCTACGGACTATAGAAAGATCAGTTGATGCAACGGTCTATAGGATCAATTTGAACAGAATTTGTGACATTTTCCTTTTATTGCATTTGAAACACACTGTACATTATTATCTTAATAATATTACAAATTTATTATTAATATTTTGGAATTTGGTAACGTTTTTACGACACCCTTTCATTATAAAAAAACTTGACAATTTACTTACAATAATCTTTTATAATATTTTTGTAAATCATTTTTCGAAAATAATATTTCTAAACATAAAAATATATTTATAGAACGGTGTTCATCTCTTGTTGACTATTTTTATGAAATAAATTCTTCTATTTTACCACTTGATAACTAATGAAAATAAATTATTGCTTTATAATGAGTTAAAAAATGTGATTGTATATCTTCTTTTTTTAATTTCCACACATAAATACATTATTTTTCATTTAATAGTCGTTTTATACATTTTATTAATTTCTTCAAGAGACTATTTCTCTAATTAAATTGATGTCAAACATTTAGGCAGCAAAGAGGAGCTAGTCGCAGCAATTGAGGAGAGTGAAGAACGCTTTCGTCAAAATACTCGATCAAAGAGTGATGTAAGTTAAACTTGTGATTTAAAAATCAAATTTACTTTCTTACTAGTGTTTCTATAATTGCTGTTATTCTTATAGAATGAGGAAAAGCTTAACCTGTCCAAACGAGAAATTCAAAAATTTGAAGGGAAGAAATCATCTCTGCTAATTGAGAAAGGCAAATGGGAATCTTCCCATAAGGTATAGAGCTTATATTTTTACTCGATTAACAAAAATAGAACATGGGGAACTTAATCAATGATTTATTTCAAATCTGAATACGATTTTCCTACAGTTGTCGTTATTTAAAATGTAGGATTGTTAATTGTAGAAATTTCAATTCTGTATCAGGTTAATTAATTAATATATACTAATATCGTTTTAAACATTAAATACTACTTTTCATTATTTCAGTAGTATAACAAAATTGTTTAAATTAAATTCCAGAATCAATTCGAAAAAAGCATCGAAAGAAGTCAACTCATTCAATCTGTTGCTAACACAATGGAAATTACTGGTAAGATAAATATTTTGCTTCGTCGTATTCATTTGATCATAATAAATCCCTACTTACTCACTGGTATATATTTTTCATTATTCATTCAGTTTCTTCTGAAACGTTGACCGAAACCGAAGTTTCCGACTTCGAAAAAGAATTAGAACACAAAATTTCAATCGCCAAGCGCGAATTGAAAAAACTTAAAGTAACTATTAGTGCTATTATTATTATATATTACCTATTAATTATATCCATACTTTCGTTCTAGAAAGAATGTGATGAGAAAGAATTAGAAATTCAAAACGTCTTAGACGAAGCTCGGGCCGAACTCACAAAATTAGAACAGATTAACCGATCAAGAAAGGAAGCCATTGTAAGTGTATTTCATTGATTGGATAAAGGATAGTATACATTTCACACCGAGTGTATCCCTTGTGTTTAGGAACAGAACCGTAAAGAACTTCGGGAAATCATCGCAAAACTTGGCGAACAGAAACAGTCTCCCGACGAGATTCGGTCCGACCTACAAGAATTGGTGATTTGTGGTTAACGATTCCTGGTCGAAATCCGAAGTAACATTTGTGTCATGTTTCTTTGCTTAGAAAGAAAAGCTCTCTAAGGACACAACGGTGGCTGACCTTGCTGGAATTAACAACGATATATCGCGTTTACGAAAGAACAAGACTAAGCTTCAGGAGAAAGTTGTTTCTTTGGAGTGAGTTTAGCGACTTGAAATGGAAAGATAACAACTTTAAATAAGATTCCATCTCTTAAATTATTATTGATAATATAGAAAGTTGTAAATAATATCTACGACAATAGTTGTGATTATACAACATTTTCAATTGTTGTAAATTTCGTTCGATGGATCTACGAAATAAAGAATACAAATCAGCACACTACTTAATAATAATCATTAGTATGTTGTTTATTATTGATAAATAAACAAATTTGATCTTGTTCAAAGGTCGCCAAAATCAGAAATCTCCCAATATAGAAGTAATATAAATTGGCATTGATTTTAAATAAATTATGTATAACAGTTTTTGATGTCAAAATATTTCCCAGTTAGAATCGGAACACTTTTTAGAGTAATGAAAAATTGTTCACAACTTCATTTATAGCCATAGTTAAAAATAGATATTGGTAATATTTTAATTCAATGTTTTAATATAAGTAAGCTTTTGTTATGCATTGTGTTTTAATTGAACAACTAGAAAACTTGTTTTTCAATTTTTTCAATTTTTACATTTGACTCTTTCACAGTACGGAGATTGACCAATTGCACCGCTCTTCAACTCAACACACAGAACTCAATTTAAAAGAAAAAGAAAAAGCAGACAAAGAGGAAAAAGCCAGAAAAATGTAAATATTTATATTATGTCGTTCGTCTTATATTCTTTCGAATTCTGTTGAGCGTGACAAAGCTTTCCGTTGAAATATGGTCTATATTATACTTTTTACTTTTTAAAGCTATATTTAATCATTAATATTAACTCCATTAGTTATATTACTGTCAGAAAGTGGGTAGGTATGGTTGCACCCTTTTTAATAGCATGAAAACCAACACATTTATTTATTAATCACATTAATATAAAACATCCAATAACTGAATGACTGTAAAAATATTAGTAAAGATCTCAACATTGTAAAAAAATTAAGAATATCTACTCAACTCTCAATTGAAATGTATTGAATGATTTGAACCAACTGTTTATAAATAATTTATAAACTGTAGAATACTTATCTGTGCAAAATGTTTACGAAAATATAAATATTTTAATCTACTATGAAGCTAAAAACATCGATTTGAATACACTTATATTTAGAAGCTAGTAATATTTATTATTATTAAGTCCTCGACTATACACAAGACAGTAATTTACTTTTGTTGTCATTGCCGTGGGTGGCTAGACGGTGTCGTCACGACGATATACTCACCACGCTGTTTCCCTCCATTCCGAAGAAGAATATCCAACGAGAATTTCAAGGCGTTCTTCAGTAAGTATATCATAAGAATTTTACTTTGCTAAATTATTGACAATTTCCAGTGTTTTTCATTTAAATGGCTTCCTTAGGTTTAATATGAGATTAAATTCCTTTTAAGCTGTTGTTTATATGTTCATTCAAAAATAAATAAATAAATGTTTGCTGTTGTTTTTTATATCTATTTATAGTTAAAGTTGGTTTCTTTATTATTAATTGAATATATTTTTATTACATTTTTAAAAACTATCAAACTCATTTTTTAATAATTTTCAATGTAACTAAAGTGCGCTTTTTGAATATCTTGCCATTTGATTCTTTTAAAAGATTCTGAAAACGTAAAAATATAATTTATTAAATAATCAATATCTAGATACGGCTTTAATATTATTTACTTTTCTACACGTAGCCTACGCGGTACATATTGTGTCATTTATCGGTTTGTGAACATTTCAGAAAACTGGAAAGCGCCAATAATAAGAAACAAAAATTTATTGAAAGTCTTGAACGGGATGTGGCCGTGTTGGATGGAGCTAGACATCACATCAAGTAAGGAACATTACCAGCGACTCCTGAAAGTTTAATAAAGACATTTTGTTATTGTTCACTTTATGGTTAATGATTTAGAACTGATTTTGCATTATTTTTGACATACAATATTATGAGGTGCTGTTCAAATAACACGAATTTCTATGTTTTCATTCAGTTTATCTACTAAACTATTATTTTATTCGTTTATAATAACAAATTAGAAAAACACAATTCTGTGGTGTTAAGTATCTTGCTTTTATACACCTGGCATAACTGAATGTGTTAAGTTGATTATAAACAATTAGAAATATTAGCAGATGATAAAATCTAAATGCAGTCGTTCTGAGCGATAGGTGCTCCAAAAATATTTTAATAATGCAATTTTAAACAAAATTATGAACACAATTTAACAATGTCACCTAATATTAGAGTTGAATTCCTTTCTTCTAAAATAGAATACCAGTAACCCTACGAACTATCTGTTTAATTTGTGCAATTTTTACTTTTGTAAATGCATTTTGTTGCTTTGTTGTCAAATTGACTCTAAACAAATAAATGTTTCCCTGAATGTTTTCAGTGATGATCTAAAAAAGAGGCGTCAGTTGGTATCGGATCACGAGGAGAAGATCTACGCGCTGTGTGATTCGGACGATCTGAGTATGAATCTCGATCAGATCAGGATCAAAAAGAAGCAGTTAGAGGAGTATGTATACAAATTTGTTCATTTTATAATTCTCAATCTTGAGAAAATATTTGATTTATTTAATTTGAGTCTTTTATATTGTTCATAATATATAATTATTGACATGTTTTATTATTTTTCTTGATGAAATTGTATTACTGGTCAACAACAAAATCTCTGTTGGTATTCAGGGGTGTGGTTTTCCAAGTATTTACCAAATATGCGGTTTTCCCTCCAAAATAATGACTTTCACAAATAATTAGGCTTGTTCATACTTTTTTCCCACTGGTGCACCTGTTTTCTGGCTGAAAATTTGCATTTTAAAGCTTCAAAACCTTAAATACTGACACATTTGCCGTATTTTCTATTTGATAATCAAAGGTATTCGTATGGGTGCATTCTGTTACTATATTCTTCACTCTTTATGCTGATCCCATCAATACTTGGCATACCAGTAGAATTCGAAGAGGACTTGACTTAATGAATTGAAATAAAATATATAATGTTGGCCTTGTTTGATAAACAAAGTTTATGTAAAAATAGAACAAACCGGGAAAACTTTTGTTTGTTAAAATAACTATAAACTCTATGATAAGGATATTTCCATTGATACTTTGAATTTATACTAACAAAAATCGCTTTCTATTTTTAAGCATGTTTGAGAGATGTCTAAATATTTTGAGGAACATTTATTGATAACATTGTTATATTTTACCGACACCACCAAATCCTACACTTCCACATAACATGCGACTGCAACAATGCTCGCTCGCACTTATGTGGCAATAGCAACAATTAAACATGAAGAAAAAAACATGAGAGAATTTGTGGGAAATATATATTTATTCTCGCGATTAGAAGGACTTCTTGAAGATTTCGCATCTGCTGATGAAATTGCGGAATTTCTTGATGAACAAATACCTACAATTTTATACAGGGACACATGAGCAAAGCTCTGACTGATATGTTGGAACACATGGAGAAGATTGTAGAAATTGATAGCAGTTACGTTTAAGAGATTCAGAACTTATTTGTTGATTATTATGACTGTAAAATAATACAATATTACAATTAAATTTTAACAAACAACGGTTTTTTTCGGTATAGCCTATTTAGACTATTAAATTGTTTTAATGTCGTATATTAGGTACATTAATATTTGCGGCAGCTATAATCGATAGGATTGCATATTCCAGATTTAATTTATTTCATCGGTGAATTATTGATAGAACTAATTTTAAATTTCTTTATAAACCTGATAACCAAAAACTGAAACCATCGATGAATAATTTAAAACAATATTTTGGAACGTCATGTAACAAATTTAACACAGTTTTAATTCTTCGTTCATTCAGAATTTTATTTCTTTTATGATTTACTCCCCAATAAATATTACAAACAGTTCTAGGCAGAGCGATAAAATGTAACAGAGAACAAAATGTTGTTTAATTATCCGATCTGCACTAATAGAAGTATAGAGTTTGGTTTTAGAATGAATTCCAAATAAATCATTTAGTGAATTATTTTATTGTAGTATTAGCGCCAACCCCGCCTATTTGGCAGAAACGATTATTCCTTTTTGTCAAAAAATCGGGTTCAAAAAGATAATGATTCGTGTGTGTTTATTTCCCCTTGATATATATTTTTAATTAGACAATTTAAAAGCTATCACATTAGATACATTAATAAATGTTAAGTTAGTTGAAATTATTAACCATTCATTACTATTAACGTTCACGTTTAAACTTTTAATTTTCTATACATATAGTCCAGTCATTCTGGAAAAAATGTGGACAAATTGCTAGCAAAGGTTGGACGATTCATTGATTATGGTAGATACTAACACTGAAAAGTACCAAAAATATTCTATTGCCCATATTTTTTTAGTTGCTATTTTTGTGTTTCCCGTTTTAAAGAATTGGATGAATTGGATGGTTTTGGGTGAATTTTAATGAATATGATGATTTTAAAGCAAATAAACGTATCATTCATTTTTTCTCAACTTTAAAAAAATTGTTGCTTATAATTTTATTCATCTAAGTGTTAAGCAACAATTAAATAAATATATTGTAAAATTTAATTTCAGATGCATTTGAATTTCAGTTCCTACGTAAATTTTATTAAAAGAATCGGCTAAATAGACAAAAATAGACTAAATTCAAATGCATCTGAAAGCAAACTTTACAATATATTTATTTAATTTTTGTTTGTAATATGTAGAAAACATTTAGATAAAATTAAAAGCAACAATTTTTTTAAAAGTTGAGAAAATATGAATAATACGTTTATTTGCTTTAAAATCATCCTTTTCATCAAAGTTCACCAACAACCTTTGACATTTCTCCTATTCTTTAAAATGAGAAAACACAAAAATAGCAACTAAAAAGAAATTGGACAATGGGATGTTTTGGGACTTTTCAGAGGTGTTAGTTAAGACGTATATCTACCATAATCAATCGTCAAACCTTTGTTAGCAATTTGTTCACATTTTCGTGAATTTTTGGCCAGAACTATAGAACCCAATTTAATTAAAAATCATCTTAGTTCACAAAAGAATATTTATTTTAAGTTGATATTTTCTGCTCTAATTTAGCGCTAGTTTTACGAACAAATATACAGAAAGCTTCACTTGTAAAGTTGATAAGTGGATAATTTATAAATAAATATAATTATACATAATATTTAAATAGAAATAGTGCCTCTCAAAAATGTCAAGTTATATCAGTAAATTTCCGCTTGATTATCGTCCGAGTCACTCCAATTGTTCCTTTCTTGTTGGATCTGGTGTGTTGTCTTTCCTTGATTCGACCAATGTTCCGCAAGTCGTTTACCCCAACGCATTGGAAACCGTTCACCATCAGACCTCTTCTTGCCCCATCGCATTGGAACCCTGTCCTGTTTTTTCACACTCCTTTTCCCCCAACGCATCGATACTCGGGAATCCCTTTTCGACAGCCTAGTCGCTAGACTATTTTCATAGTTTGAAAACAACTCGGCCAATACGTGCCTTAGTTTACTCTTCTCCAATAAGTTGTTCCAGGGGTGTTTGTCCCAATTGATTAAGTTCTCATGGTTAGTGTTGATCTCTCCTCGCTGCTTGGTCGAATAAGGGGGATAGTTGTTGATGGCGATTGCACAAGACCAGAACAGCTGGACTGACACCAGAAGGCTTAGTAGGAACATTGAGACACGAACTGTACTATAGGGGGTATAAGTAGAACATGATTTGGTTAGAATATATAGCAATGTTAAAAGGTAACTATATTAGACGGATATTGTTGTACATGTACCATTATTAATTTATAAATGTGAGATTTCTTAATTATATTTTGCGTAAAAAAGAATTCTAAGTTGCCCGAACTATCAAAGTTTCATGTTGGATATGAATTAATATTAAGAAAAAAACAATTTATGGTTTGACGATGGGATTATCCTGTATCATGTTCTTCTAGTAAATAGTATTTTTTAGAAGTTAAAATTTAAATAAAAACATTTACTTCAACTTTTATTAAAAATATATTTTTGTTAATAGTATATGTTTATATTAGAATAGAATTGAATAATTTGTATATTTAGCACTAAATTAAGATAAATTCTTTTTCATTTATAACAAAAGAATAATATCTTAGTAAAATGTTTATGAATTTCATAAATTTGTTATATTTTGAAACTTTTCATAATAATAAATTTTTGTCCCGAATAAAAATTTGTTTTATTAGTTATATCAATTTTGTTATGTAATATATAATATCAGACCATAATAATGGTTTTTGAAATTGCATGTAGTCTTATTTTTTTGTATTACGAAGTTATTTATATCGGTCATTTAAATAGTAGTATACAACTTTAAAATTATAAATGAGTTATAAATTATTTAATTTTTTTCAATGTGAGTTATTATAATGTTATTTGTATTTATTACTTTATGTTTACATATGAATATTTTAAAGTAACGCTATTTTTAATTATACGCTATTTTGATTAATAATAACTATTTTTAAAGCGCTTAATGTCAAGCCTCTTCCCATCCTTACTCTATGATTATTATCAAGAAAGAACCTAGCGAATATTTAAATAATTCTACGAATAATACCTAAAAATCGGTGTATTAATGGAGTTTAAAGTCATTATAATTTAGGTACTATGCGATAAATAATTAATTAATATATTTTATGAGTTACTATTGGTTACGCATCGTTTCGTGTTTCGAAAATTAAATTAATATTTTATTGTACTTAGTAAATATACTTTCACAATCAAATTTTATTTTTGAATATAATTGAATAATATATTTTTGAATTAAAATAGCCACATACTCAAAAGTTCGGGAGACGTGGCTTAGACACCCTGATCCTGGTGTGGGAACATTTCTTAAACAATATTTATAAAGAATTATATATTAATCACATTCAATTTTACACTAGTGTTGAATTCTGTTGTGGCTGTAATGAATGAGAATTAGTGAATAGCAGTTGGAAAACATTTCCAACGTCCGCTAAATAATTGTTTATCTTTTAAAAAAAGATTTGTGATTAATTTTAAATTATAGATATCTATTAATTCAAAACTTTCTTCCAATCAACAATTCCTTTGATCTATAATCAAATAAACATTCGAAATAGTTAAAATTAATTTATTATCATTTATTATTATTAATAGTATTATCATTTCAATTATATGTTTTTAATTTCCTACTATACACTGAAAACAAAAATTAGCAGGTTTTACTAAAAAAATGTGTGTAACACTTTTTAAACACTTTTCGTTTGAAATTACTAAAAAAAGCTAGTAAAATATGAATATTTATAGTAAATTTAAACGATATTTGACTAAAATATATTTATTAAAAAGTGTAATTTTACACTTTTTAGAAAATTTTAATAATTTAGTAAAAATACACAAATTTCGTTTAAAATTACTCAACTATATTCTATTCATCAAAATATACACATAACATGAGTTAAATTGACCTATTTTATTAGTAAAAAAAGTTTTTTTAGTGTATCAAACTCTTACCCGTAATGACAGTAGTGGACTGAAAGGTTCCCTTTGAAAGTTTTCAAGTAGGTGTATTTAAGTTGCGAGTTTGCTATATACCCGTCTCTAACCCCCACCCTCCTCGTACGGGGGGATTGTGAGCGAGTAGAGAGGAAAATAGACCTCCTGTAATTGGTGCAAAATTTCTACCGGCAATAATCTTAAAACTAATTTTTAATTTACTTCAATAAAAAAGTTAAAAAATTCCTTTGTGACGATAATAACTTTTTTAAATTTGGAAATGTAATAAAAATAATTTTAGGTTGTTCTTAATAATGAATAAAGGGGGTGGGGATATCTCAGTTACGATTAATTGTTTTTTATATAATTTTATAAAAATGCTAGCTTTTTTTTAAATCTAAAAATGTGCGTGAAGATGGGCCTAACTCCGTTAATTTTGGATGTGTCTAATATCACTTCATCAACGTCTATTTATCGTTTCCTCCTTCTTGCTTAGCGACTGCGCGGGCATCCAAGGTACACTCTACACCTTCGGTAAGTTCAAAGAACGATTGCAAGTTCCGAAGCCAGCCTGTCCTCTTTGTTGTCGGCACTTTGATCAAGATGATGACGTCAGAGATCTCATCAATGACGTAAATTGGATCAACTTTTGGCTTTGTTTTTGCAATTTAAATGAATACTTTTTGCTTGCCCTTCTATAGATTGAAAACAAGCTTTCTTCTGCCCCGCAAGATCTTGAACAAAAAAACAAAGAACTTCGAAAGCTGAATAAAAAATACGACGATCTGAACCAACTTGTTCCCGTATTTAACGAGGTGTATTCCAAGTCACGTTTTTCGAATGCTACAAATTAATGTGTTGCTGTTAAATAAAATTGTTTTTAGCATCGATGTTTTGTGACGGTGTTGAGAATTTAATAATAATTATAGTTGTATTTCTCTGTTTTCAGCTGAAAGTTCTCAAGAGTACGGAGATCCCACGCTTAGAGGACGCTCTACAAACTAAAATTGCCGCAATTGCCGCTAAAAAGGCGACGCTTTCTGATGTAATTGTTTCTTTTATTTTAACTGATAGTTCATGATAAACATCATAATTAAGCTTTTCTTGGTTTGTTTGTTTTGTTTTTAAATAATCGGTTCACTGCAATTATTTTTGTATTACAATAATTTAAAATGCGTATTTTGAAATCTTTTTGATGGAAAAGAGTTTCACAACAATCGCTACACATTATAATAAGTTATCTATAGTGAGTGTTTGGATAACGATTTCATTCTTGTCCATATTGATGATATAATTTGTTGTTCAGGAGAAGGAGTCCTCCCTGCTGAACATGAGTGATTATCAGCAGGCTACCTCCATTAGAAGTGACATCACAATACTCGACAAGACTGAGGTGGAAATTGAAGACGATGCGAAAAAGATCAAGACATTTAAAAGTTCTCTTGTGAAGAGTAAGAAGTTCATATTCTGATAATTCTTTTTGTCTTGTTGGTTAAGTGCTGCTTTATTTCTACAAATAATTCTTCATTGATGTCTGTTCAAATGTCCAATTACTGATACGAAAGGAATCATTCAAAATTTACAAAGCTTACAAATATTTTATAAAATTGGGAAATATTTCTGCAAACATTATCCGGAACATATCTGCACATAATCGTATTGAATTATAAATTTTTAAAAATATATTCTGTTAAAATAACAACAACAAAAATTGTTTGAATATTATCCTAACGCTCACAGCGCTGATACCCAACCGTCCATACGTCACACTATTTAATTTACTGATATTGAAAGCGAGATGGATGGGCGTTTAGAAGTTTCAGATTCTTTTGTATAAAATTAAAAATATTATTCCCGCTGAAGCGCAGCAGGTATCTTATCAATGTTTAAATAGATTGTTATTCTCTTCTTATGCTAAATGTATTTTTTAGTTTATCACGTTCCTATAATTTGTCTTTTGCCGTTTAGATAATGCTGTATAAACTCTGCATTATAGTTATAATCGTATTAATTCTTTATTATATTGAATATTTTTAAATAAACAGTTTGATAATCTGCAAGTTATTTGACAAATAAAACAGGTACATAATATATTTAAATAATGTTTTATTTATTTTTTGAAAGTTGTTTTGTTTAAAGACAAGAATCGAACATTAATTTTGAATTCCAGTGAAATATGAATATTTCGAAATACCGTTTAGATGATTCCATTTCTATTTTTGTTACTATAGCTTCATCTCGTTCATTGGACGAAGTTCAAAAAGACAAACAAACAACACAAAAAGAGCTGTGAGTGAAATTCTCTTTTAGGGTCGAGTGGCGCAGGGGTAGCGTATTGGTCTGCTGATCAAAAGGTAGCGGTTTCGGACCGAAATAATTACCTCATCCCTGGCTGGCAGCTGTGCCAGTCGATTGTTAAGCCACCCAAAAGGGTTCGTTTGATTGCTATTAGCGCTGCTGACAATGTATTTCCACTCTGTTAGCGTAAAAAATGGAATGATTTTAAATTGTAGTTATCTTATATTAAAATAATTATTCACATTCTGGAGCCAGGTTGCCGACAGAACCATATATACTTTAAAGTATAACTTTTTCCAGTATTGTATTAATTTAACTGTTATTTTTCGTTGCAATACACCCAAATGTTAATATCTTGACACACTATTGACGTAATCTTGTCATAATGTAGTCCATACTCTAATGTTACTTTCAGAGATTCATGCATTCGTCAAATTGACTTGAAACAACAAGAAATCGTGGATTCGAACAACCGGTTGAATTCGTTAAAGGGCAGAACAAATCAGCTAGAAGCGGTAATCATACCTAGATAATTTTGTCTTTAAACAATTTAGTGTTAACTCTAATTGATTAATTTTAAGTGGGAAAGTTTAAACGAAGCATAATTTTTTGTTTTAGTTCAAACGTACAACTTTGACCTTTTTATTTTCATAATGTTCAAATTTAATTATTTCTATAACAATATTATTTTTATTAGTTTTAACTTTGTCAGTGAAAGGAAACCGAAAATGTTATTTTTGAGTATTAGTTGACATTTAATTACTTACAGTATGCTTTTTTTATAACATTTTAAATTGTTGTGGAGATTATTCATTAAAATATGTTGTACACAATATTTCGAAGAACTTTCATATTTTTTAACTTTTTCAAATTAATCTTTGAATGGGGACGATAGTATACTCTCCTGTGATAATCCTCTTTCTTGTAGATGGTCCTTCGTCTGCAAGATCAATCGCGTGTTCAGAGCGATCTTTCCCGTCTGGAGAGTGAGGAAATATCGAGTCGTGACCTTGTCGAGCCCGTCAAGGAGAAGGTGCGCGTTGCTGAGGGGCGCTTGGCCTCTGTTCAGAAAGAGAACGCTGCCTCACTGGACTTATCCAACCGCAAGGTGGGACAGTTTAAACAGGTTTTGCCTGGAAAGTGTGTCAATAATAATTGTTATGCGAGGGTTGCGCTGCGAATTTCAGGATTCAAACTAGGCTCCTTTTCTAATTTGATCCAGAGGTCGTCCTAACCTACTACTATTCCAAATATGATATTCTTCTAATTTAATTATTAAAAAAACAGAATATCTGAGATTTCCGAGTTAGATTTGGGATCATCACCTTGTTAGTGTTAAACTTGTTGTTTCACCATTCATCACAGTTTTATTTATATTAAAAATCTTTGTTTAAAATCAATAATTGTTTCTTTGTAGATAGCGAATATCAGTGATATTGTTCGGGACATTGGAAGATTCAAAAAGGACCTCAGTCGGTAAATATTATCTGTTGCTATTGTGAATTTAATGAACCAGTCTATAAAAATATCTCTCCACTAAAGGCCTGCTATTTATATTTGAAAGGTGGGATTCTTGAGTTCTACATTTTTTCAGTTGCACCTCAAGTTTGCTGACTTTCTAAATAGAAATGTTCGTCTCGATTTCAAAAATTTAATGATTTCTAAAAGCTCCACATTTTTGTACATTGGACGTAACGAATACAATTGTTCACACTATAGACAGTACAACAATTGTTTTAACCATTCTGACAGAGAGCAGACTCAGATGATCTCACAGAAGCTGTCCTCGGTGACCGAAACTTTGAACCAATGCGGTGAAAACATCGATCGACATCAGTCCATTGTGGAGACCTGTTCTCGGCGTTTGGAGCAGCTTACTAAAGACCTGGCCAGTTACGAGGTGATCCATCCATTCTTAATAAATTGTACTTTGGTATTCAATATTACTTTTTTCTCATTTTCAACTTCTTATATTTAATATACTAAACATATATTTCGATATATTGAATGTTCAAATGTTATGTAGTGTTGACATAATCTTTATTTATAATATAAAATTGATGTGTTATTTAATTTGATTCGATTTAATTATCAAGATAATACTATAACTTTTTAAATAACACAGTTATTAATGATGTTTCTATACTACCCATGCACTCACTTCTCACCCGGTGAATTAGACCCAGCGTCGTGAACTGGCAGACATTTTGCTGACTCGCAAGCACTCCAAAGAGCTGGACAGGGTGAACGAGACGATCGTCCAGATGAAGACGACCCTGGGTAGTGGGGATGATCTGGCTTCTGTTGATGTAGACAGATTGACTGCATGTGAGAAAAAATATACTGAAAAGGTTTGTTTTGACATGTATTCATATTACAAACTAATACATTTGATCATGGCCCCTCGGTGAAAACTCCTACTTCAATACTCGTAATTTAAAAACTCGTCTATGAATTTCTGATATTATATAGTCGTTTCTTGTCCACATATTATTTAATCGGATTTAAATAATTCCTTACAACTAAGGTACCTGATTTATCTGTGCAAAACGCAACCCTTAGAGTTGTACTCAACAAACGGCTGGCTGGTTGGAATATTATATTGATATTTTGATCACTTGATATTATGATATAATTCTTTGCAAATAATTTGTTGTTTGATAATTCACTTATTAATAGTTTTGAGTACTCAACACTGTGTAATTGGGTGGTACCTTTTCATGGACGATTTTCTACATCATCCTTTTTACGAGTTTTTCAATACGATAAGTTCATAAACGACTCTTTAATGAGTATTAAACTGTAGAATCATTTCAGTGTTTGAATAAGCGTTTATTTCTCGTTCTTTCTCTTCTTGAAGTTTGTCATTATAGCATAGAGTCAGATTTAATTTGTTATTTTAGTTCCCAGTTGATATTAAAACAAGGAAACCTTAGCTCGCCTTATTTCACACCTCGTTCATAATTATTAGTCGTATCCCCAGTGTCAGTTGACAGTTCTAAGTAGCGAGATAGCTTATTTAATTTCTTGTTAAACCCCGTGTTTGCTCAAATGTGTACGGGCTGGAACCTTGTGACGTGTTCTCATCCGACCACCAGTTGGCCTATCTTCAGGCTCCATTGCGCTCGGGTATTGTTGACTTCTCATTATTCCCTGAAAGAGGCGGTGAATAATTGAAGAGTAGACCAGCTGCCTTGGGTACAATGAGGCGATACATCGACCAGCTAGACTATTAATAAATATTATTTCTTCTACTAGTTGTAGGTGTGAGTTAATTTGAGGAAATTCCATCGAATGGTTGTTCGCTTCAACACAATAGTTCTGTCTAATAATTCTGTATACTGATTTATTTTATTGTTTTAAAAGAAAGCTGGAGACGAGTATGTCAATGTTGTGCGACTAGAGATAAATAATATATTTATATAATAGTTTAGAAACACGGTCTGTTTCAATTTGGGAAGATTATATTTAAATTGTTCAATTTTATTTGATTTTAATTTTTAATTCGCAAAAATATTTTTTAAAAGAAAAATAAGAAGAAGAACGATTTAAATTTGTATTAATAGTATATTATGATTATGGAGCAATCAGAAAATTTATATAAATTTGTTTCAAGTTTAAAAATCGTTGTTCTTCTTATTTTATGAACAACAAACTTCAATTTACCCAGAAATATATTTCAACTTTTGTTTATTATATTTGAGGCGCCATATAAAATGTTTCACTTGGTTTTTGTAACCTTATTTGTATTGTTTATAAAAAATTGCACCAAAATTATCCTGAGAACGAACTCTCCTAGGACAAATTTTTATGCCAATACGATTCTCTCCAAATTATAAAAAATACTTTTATTAATAGCCATGACGTCATCATTGTACTAATCCATTTGAAAATGTAAAAATATGAAGGTTTCTCTTTGCAGCATCAGTAGTAATTAAGAAAGTAAAAAGTATTCATGTCGAAGTTTATGACGTTAGTAATTATTGATAGAATTAATTCGCTCAAAATAGCGTTTAGAATTGATTTTTGAATAAAGTTTTGAACACGTTTTATTTACAGACTCGTCGTATTTGGGAAGAAACCACGCATTTGTCAGGTCAGATCAAGCAGATTGAGAAGGATTTAAGGGACAATTATGCGGATGCCGAGAACAAATATCTGAACAAATTTTACGAGCTGAAGGTTGGTTCGCTATCTGAATCCATTTTACATTGTTATTATTTATTTGGTTTTGGTTTTTCTATCTTTTAGACGACAGAATTGGCCTCCAAAGATTTAGATAAATATTACAAAGCCTTGGACAAGTAACTCATTTCTTTACTGTATCTGTTTCCTAACATTAATGATCCGTATATCTGGTGTATTTATTTTATTACAGAGCAATCATGACTTACCATTCCCTTAAGATGGAGGAAATAAACAAAATTATTAAAGAACTATGGCGAAACACTTATCGTGGAAATGGTATTGAAAGAAGTTTTAACTTTGTTTTGTTTCATGAATCTGATTATTTATTATTTTATTCATCAAACTATTTTACAAGCTACCTCAAATTCTAATCCATCCATTTGTACATAGTTCGGCATCAATGTCCATAATCTTCAACAAAGTTAATCAAATTGTTGCAGTCGAGCAAACTTTCAGCATTCATTATTCCGTTTCGCTGCTACATCTCATCATCAGATATCGACTACATCGAGATTCGTCACGACGAGGATGAGGCAACTGGGACCGCGGCAAGCAAGAACCGGCGCACTTTCAACTACCGGGTAGCCATGGTAAAAGGCAGCACTTGGCTCGATATGCGAGGTCGGTGTTCCGCGGGGCAAAAGGTGTTGGCCTGCTTGGTGATCCGGTTGGCGCTGGCAGAAGTGTTTTGTCTTCATTGCGGAGTGTTGGGCCTTGACGAACCTACGACGAACCTTGACAGGGAGAATATCGAGAGTCTGGCTCATGCGCTTGTCGAGTGAGTGTTGTTGATTGAAGCTTATATTGACTATATAATATTATAATAATGATTTAGAGCAAAAATGGGTCAAAGTTAATTAGCTGAAACGTTTAATAAATGAATTGTTTAATGGTGTTTAAGGGCTAACATACCATCAGTAAGGATCCAAAAGGTACGAGGATCAAGGATCACATTTTATATATTTAATATTATTTTAAACTTTTAACTGAAAGTCTTAAAATAAATTTTAATGTTTGTAGTCTTAAATTCTATTTTACATATTTGCATATTATCTTTGGAAGCATAGTTTACAAGCTGTATATATTATTATTATTATAAATTCATCAACGTAAGTTTCATATTTAGGGAAAGCTAATAAAGATAGATGAAAAATAGTGTCTTATACACCAATTGAAGATAATATTATGTTAAATAAATTATATTAAAACATAATAAATAATAATTTGCGATATTGTTAGTTTTATTTGATATTTTTAAAAGTTTGTGATCCTTGATCCTCGTACCTTTTCGATCATTGTTAAGACGTATCCTCAAGGAAAGGAAATGGACGTTAACATTTTGCAAAGCGGATATAAACCTTTTCCCCAATGTTTTCATCATTACAATACAATTTTAACACGGGCAGTTAATGTCCACTATACGATGAGTTTTCGAAATGCAAAATGCTGCATAGTTATTGATTAAATGGATCGGACGTCTAATGTAGTTTTTATAGAATTAGAACTGAATGGGGATAAACTTTCCCTATATTTGAAATAATTCAAACTGTAGAAACCAATTCTTGTAGTTGTAAATGATAGGATAATAATTGAAATCTGTCCTTGCTTTTTGCTCTAGAACAAGTTTGCACATTTGGAGTCCCCTTCTTGGAAATCTAAAATTACTGTTTTGAAAATGTTTTTCTCCTTAACTACACTTGAGCCTTCGTTTGCTCTTAAACACATAATTCCTAAATGAATTTGAGTTAAAATTTAATGTTTTGTTTGTTATTTTAAGGTTTTTGGCCTTAATTGATATTACTTATTTTGGTATGAAGTTCAGCAAAGACTGCAGGAATGTTTTTTTTAGTGTCTACTTTTAATATTTAACAGTAACCAATTATTATGATCTTGTAGTAAATTATTCCAGTTGTAATCTCTAAATTAAGACCGTTCTTCAATATTTTTCTTCTAATATTCTAATTAGGTGCATAAAAATGGTCTACAAAATCATCTCCAAAACTCTTTTTCTGTAAGTCAATAGTTGCGATCACTAGTCAATGATTAGTTGTTAATTAAGGTTTTGATATCCTCATCGATTTCATAAACTTTCACGGTTTACTTTTATAAAGAAATACGTTATCTTCTCTTATGTAATTCTTAGAATTATCAAAAGTCGATCACAACAGAGTAACTTTCAATTGGTGATCATCACTCACGATGAAGACTTTGTGGAGCTGCTTGGTCGGTCAGACTATGTGGAGCATTTCTTCAGAATTGGTCGCAATAATGAGTAAGATGTTTATAATTTTTTGAATGCGGGGTATAACGTAATATTGTATTTTTAATTAATAAGGTATTAAAAAATATATTTGCTATTTTATTTTATGATGAATATTTTACACATTCAGTAGTATGGACTACTAATAGTAGTATAATAATGTGTGAAATATTTTCTGTATATTATTTTGTAATATTCAAATTAATATTTCGTAAGGTCTTTTATTTACTACTTTACACTGGACGTGTTAGAAATATATTGAAATAATGTGGGTAAATCTTAAAGCTGATATATATGTTATCCTACTACTTTATTGATTGGATTCAAAATTCATCGATTATAGGATTATTCTAATATTTGTGACATCAAATATTGAATTGTGAGTATTTAAAAATATCACATCTAAAATTTAATAATAAGTCTTAATTAAGTCTTAATATACCTAAATATTCATCTTTTATGACATTTTAGGCTATAACTAAAATAAATTAGCTTAAAAACAATTTATCCCATAACTAAACATTTACAGCCATAATGTTTGTTCTTATAATATTCTTTTGTGTGTTTCAGAGGTCTTTCCGAAATCACACGGCTTCGTGTGGATGAACAATTCCATTAGTTTCATACTCCTTTTAATTTTATTCAGTCTATATCTCTTCAAATTCTGAAATAAAATGTTCAATATGTATGTATATTCTTTTGTAATAATCAAAACGGAGATTATCTGTGCTTTTATATGTTATGCGGTTTTTAGTAAGTTCTGATTATCGTATTATGTAATATGAGCCGTCTATTGTGTTTTTGTTGGATCTGAGGACAAGACACGTGTTGTTAGTTATGCATACAAATTATGATACATATTTCTTTTTCAAATTTGTTATTTTATTTATAAATACATTTATATAATAATGTTATATTTTCATTAATATATTATGATATAGAATATCTTTTAAGTCACCGTTTGTAAATAATAGTTAACAGTAAAATTGCTCAATATTTTAGATTTTCAATCCAATTGTTTAGCGTCGTAACTAGCTATAATCGTCATTGAGAATTAATATCAACTTTAATATTCTAATAAAACATAATTTGAAGTTTTGCTCAAGTTCATAGCTGTAAGTGTATAAATTAGTTTTATGTCACATATGTCATATATGTTATAACATTTGTATATGATAAATGTAGGATGCCTAAATGTATAATTCAATATCGAAGATTTATGTTATACAGTTTACTGTAAAAATTTTGTTTTCAAATATTATAAATGTTTGTTATATCCAATTTCCTCATATAATAATTTTATATTAAATGAAGAATACTGTGAGTTAACATTACTAAATTTTGAAAAATCGTGAAACACTGGCGGTCCAAGGGGGTTCATGCATTATATCACTCTTAAAAAGGAGATATCACTCTAAAATGTTTGCAATCACTATAAGTTGAACGATCGATTTACACACATTCATAAAAGAGTGATAGTTAAACAAATTAATTGACTATCACTCAATTATATACAATTAATTTATTGACTATCATTCAATTTTCAGTGAGTGTACTTACTATATCATTCAATTTTGAGTGAGTGTACTTACTTGAGTGAGTGTAGGTACTTACTATCATTCAATTTTGAGTGGTAGTATCTAAATAGTAATAGTGTCGTATAGTAAGGTTACACTAACGAGTGAGTGTCGTATAGTAAGGTTATAACACTCACGAGTGAGTGTCGTGATAGTAAGGTTATAACACTCACGAGTGAGTGTCGTGATAGTAAGGTTACACTTACGAGAGAGTGTCGTGATTGTAAAGTTACACTCACGAGTGAGTATCGTGATAGTAAGGTTACACTCACTAGCATAGAAATATAATACATATAGAAGTGACGAGTCATGGATATTTCATATGCAGCCGATGAAATCATTTAGACGGGGAAGTTCCAATATCTATTTTTAGAACATATTGATATAAGCATATATTTGCAAATAAAATGATTAATTAAAACAAAAGAAAATTATACAAAATATTTACTAGAATATTTACAAGAATATATTTACTAGATAAATATACTAAAGTAATGCTGTACTTTGTAATTTCACACAGATAATAATATAGCAACGTCTATAATATAGGTATATTAATTCATAGGTATTAATTCAAGTTTAATTTTTTTGTGTAAATATACCTCCTAATCCCATTTTAAAATGAATTTTGAAGCTAACTATAAATTCAAATGAGTAATATATACGAATGGATAATGACCGAAGTATTCTTTGTGTATATTTATGTATATGTAGCTATTAAATATACTAAAATTATCCTTTACTTTGTTATTTTTTCAGTGGAATAATATTAATAATATTAAATAATAATAAATCATATTAAAGTTTAGTTACAATTTTTTGGTATAAATATACCTATCGTCTTAAAATTGAAATGAGTATATTAAATATTTTTACCTTTATATTGTATTATGTACATAAGACTAAGAGAGTTTATACAAACTACTAAATAATTAAATTTATTATGCAACTATATGACATATTTATTTTTAAACGAAAAATGTATAGAGTGGTATAGCTAGCATCAAAAGCTGTAAAAAAAGAAAATACGGTTTAGTACAATATAAAATTGTATTGTAAATTGTACAAGATCTTTATACAAGTGGAGGTACTAATTAATCAGAAAAGTACCTACAATAAAAGGATAAATATTTAATAACAATATATGTAAAAATAGTTAATCAAAGGTATTTATACAAATTACGAAAAATGATAAATTAGCGAGGCAATGAGTTCTTAACTTTAACACGGTGTTTCAATAATAAACATAGAATAATAAATGAGGAAGTATATACATACAACGAACAATCAATGAATTATACATGGTACACGTTTTGTGGACAGAATCTAAAAATTATTGTCAATAGGAGGAAATAGAGATGTTGTTTTACTGATTGTTAAAAATGGCTAGTTTGGTAAATTCTTACGAATACATTTTTTACACAGTACAAATTAATTTCTTTAGACTTTTGATGTTGACGCAATGTAAAAAAGTTTTTTATTAAAACGCATAACAAAGAATTAGTGTGATGTAAGAAGTTCAGTCATTTCATCAAAATGTGTCGATTGCGATTTAAACACTGTACCGATGCGTCTAAAACGTTCGGTGTATCGAGCTTTCGTCGCACGGTAAGACATGTTTTTTCGAACACAACTTTCAAATAAAGTCATCAAATCAGCCGAGGAATATACAAACTGCCTCGCGTCTTAACAGACAGTATAAGGGATGAGTCGTAAGGATGTTAAACATTAAACATTTGATCGAGAAAGCGTCTGTGCCGCCAAAGAAACCCTTATTTTGCGATTGAAAATTATATATAATTATCTGTGGGAAATTGGAAAGTACAGCAGAACATGTTAAACATTACACATTTGATCGAGAAAGTGTCTGTGCCGCCAAAGATACCTTTATTATTTGCGATTGAAAATTATATATAATTATCTGTGTGAAATTACAAAGTACAGCAGAACTTTAGTATATTTATCAGGTAGCTACGTAGTAATTAATATTCTTTATATTTTGTATAATTTTCATTTGTCTTAATTAATTATTTTATTTGCAAATATAGGCTTATCAATATGTTCTAAAAATAGATATTGGAATTTCCCCGTCTAAATGATTTCATCGGCTGCATATAAAAAATCGATGACTCATTATAGAGTAGTGGCTTCTATATGTATTATATTTCTATATGCTCACGAGTGAGTGTAAATCTATTATTTTGAAATATGGCAGGAAAATATTCCATTCCTTTTTATAAAGATCAAGTATTGTAGTAAGAACCTCCGTTTTAAAAATCTTAGCATATAAACTTGTATTTATTTAATAAATCGAAATTATTAATTGCATTTCCTATCCCAAAATTACTATAAAATAATTAAAAGAAAATATTAAAAATATATGTATATTATAAAATAGTTTGACCTTGACGTAAATACCGCGTATTTCAATTGTTCGAGTGTAAATTTATATATCTATATTTTCTTACTCTATTAAAAGCGCTTCAATTATTATATTATGTTATGATAATATACTATTCTATGAAACTCCGCAGAATGGGGGTTCTTACTTTAAAGAGGACGATAAAACATCTAATGTCTAAATAAACAAATACAGAAAACCAAATTGCACACAAGAAGTAATGATATTTTAAGTAATACAATAAGATTATCAAGAGTTACAATATATAATAAGTCAAGTTATACATATCAAGATAAATAATATATAAGTTCACGTTACATATAAATAATGTTCGAAATAATAATAATATTATAAGTCACAATAAGACAAGATTACATATAATTAATCAGAACGTTGCTAATTAAAGATATTTTATTTATCTTTATGGTTATTTCGCGTCAAGGTAGTTTCATAGAACTTACAATATTATTTCGCCAAAATCTTGCACAATTATCGTCTCTTCTCCAAACTTGCTACAATTTCAGGAGATAAAATAAATGGTCTGTTACGTCTAGAGAGGGAGCTGTCGGTTGGTTTGGTCTGTGCTTTGGGACGGTGGTGGGACTCGGAACAAGTTTTTGACGCTCTCTCTGCTCTGTGTTTGAGGTTTTATTCCCTAATTTTTTTACATTTTTTCTTTCGCGCTCATTCGTTTATTTCAAAATCTTTGAACTTTTAATTACGCTGCCTATTTGCCAATTTATTTTTTCTCGATTACTTTCGTCATCAACACACCTTTTACTCATTAGTCAAAGAAAAATTTGTCACAATTTCTGAACTGTCAAAATTACTTCTCAGCTATTCTATATTAAACTCTTGCCAAAATAGATACCATTCACCGCTATACTGCTTCCCCGAGATTTTTGTTTTTCTCGGCTATTCTATATAAAACTCTTGCCAAATTCTATATACAACTTCTGTCGAACAGATTAACTTTAAATATAATAGTGTTCATGTGGATTTCTTATATCGCGGTGTGGTATTTACCTTTTAATTCTAGTTACGTTTTAAAAACATTCTCTCCCCTTTTTTTCGGTTGGATACTAATTATTGTTTGAAAAGCGATAAGTGTGACATTTACCAACTGTCTGTGCTAATCTTGCTAAGGAATTTAATTAAAATTAAATGCTATTACAATTCTTAAATTAATATCTAAATATTACAATTTCTACAAGATTTTACATTTATTTAAAAAAAATGTCTTGAGGTATCCTGTACCCTTACATAGCCTTCTCTTAAAAAGATGGCGTGTCGCCATTCTAATATAGTATATATTGTATTGAGGTCCCTGATAGTTTGTAGGAATGAAACGCATAAAGATATTTTATTGACCAACTGTTTGTGTAGTTCAAAACGAATTCCTTGACTTGTCCGGTTGCTTTTGTTTGAGACTTTTGGTCAAGTATTTGCCTCACTGTAGACATCGGCCCTATGTCTTTGATCAAGCGTTGTTGTCCTAGTTGGATATCGTTCCGACGTCTTCGTGACAGTCTTGTTGTACCAGTCGGATATCGTTCCTACGTCGTCTTGCCAGTCTTGTTGTACCAGTTGGATATCGTTCCTACGTCGTCGTGCCAGTCTTGTTGTACCAGTTGGATATCGTTC
>JAUZNC010013562.1:18115-72948 GCA_034780395.1 Vannuccia rotundouncinata | reverse complement strand
TAGTTTTTAGTTTTTAGTTTTTAGTTTTTAGTTTTTAGTTTTTAGTTTTTAGTTTTTAGTTTTTAGTTTTTAGTTTTAAAGTTTTAGTTTTTAGTTTTCAATATTTCAATATTTAATAATTGGCAATTACTTAATTGTGAGTTGTGCACACCAAATACACTTTTAAACAATTTTCCAATTATCTAACTGGCAATCAAGACATAATTACCTACCAATCATCTTAATTGTTAGGTCTGCACTAGGCCGTACTTCAATTTATATATTTAATATTACAAAAATAACAAAAGTTTTTTCGCTAAAAGAAGTAGTACACATTAAATTAATATAATCAATAAATAGATCATTGTTAGCTCACTGCAACATTTGAATAAGAATATATGACGTTAAATTCGATTCATACAAATATTAGCTACTAAAAAGCTCATGTAAATATAAAATCGTTAAAAATAAATTGAATTTAAATGTAACTTTATGCCTATGTTGAAGTACTCAGACCACATTAATCTTTTTCATTTCTTCAAGATTAAGCGTAAACTAATTTTTGTTTTAGGTAAAACTATTTCAACCATGTTTGAGAATAATCGATTTTTTTCTGAATTATTTATTTCTATATTTTTTATGGCGCAATTTGTTATGCTTTTGCATAAACTGACTTCGCTCATTTTACGTAAATCAAGCTTTATATACATACTAAGATGATAAATTTATTTTAGTCTTTAAAAGCTGTTATAAGACTGCTAATCCACCAAAGCAAAGGTTTCTAAGTGATTTAAAAATACCTTTACTGCCCTGGGGAAATCTTTCAGCAGTTATGCAAATTTTCTTCGTTATAAAATAAAGTATATGTATTTATTACATATATACATTAAGTAGGAACACACATTCAAGTCATTTATAAAACTTGTTGCTCTGTTTTATATTTAGTTATTATTTGACATTATGCGTCAACAGTTATACGATTGTCCCTTAGAGTTTCTAAATTAAAATATAAAACAATTTTATAACTATGGTTTGATTATATAAATCTTAATATCATAAAAATTAGTAATAAAAAGTTTCTGTTCTTTAAAAGTAAAATATATTTTCACAAATTTATCGTTTTATATAGTTATATATATAATTTCTATTTTTTTTTATTTGTACTTATCTATTATTTCCAGTACCTTTTTATGATTTAAAACAAATAAATTGATTATAATTATAAATAAAATTTAAACTCAGAATAGAAAATAATATCACTTCAAAACAAATCCACTTACAAATATTGTCAAGCAATTTACTAGAAACAAATTCTATTCTATTTTTCATTAATTAGCACGACTTCGGGAGTTTTATTATATTAACTGAATTAATTAGCGAGATACATCGCTTTAATTGTGTATACGAAAAGATACAATCAAAATTATAAGAAAAAATTAGAGAATGAAATTGGTATCTAAAATTTGTATAAATTTTAGGATCGATTAAATTGATTGAAAATGGAAACGTATAAATGTACAAACAATAACATTTATAATTATTTATTCTTTTAAAAACATTTTCTTCCTTAAATGAGTCTGTAATGAAATATGAAAAAATAGATAGCACGACAGAAAAATATATAAATTTTCAAAGCATCGATTATACACATGAAAACACGTGAAACGCAAAATTTATACCGATATTAAAAATTCATCTGACAATGGTTTTGATAAAAATATTGTGGAATTATGCAATGTAAAAAAGTTCTACTTGTGAATTTATTACAAAAATGATAATAATCATGTATGACCTGATTTAGACCATATCTAAATAACTGTATATGGTGACGCTTAAATGAAACCTTATAGCCTCTTAATAAAATTATGATAAATATATACACTTATCATAAAAACTATGTTTGACTTAGCTAGAGTTCGCAGTACTGGTTTCGTTATGAACCCATAAAAAGAACACTTTGGCGCAAGCTTTGAAGGAGAAGTAGTTGACGAAAACTTATCCTAATTAAAAATTGGTTATTTTCCCCTTATAACATAGCTGTCACTTGAAGCATACCGATTAACTTCATACACACGGTTCCAAAAGTCGGGAAATGGTTATGGGTTGCATCTTATGTCCTTTCATCTTATGCTTTACATAGTAACTTTTTCTGTGCGCTTTTATAAAGACTAAAAACTTTGATAAAATGTGTTACAATAAGAAAAAAAAGATTAATAAATAATGATACATAGGTTGCTTGATCGCTAATAAGGGGAAAAGAACAGCTGCTTGAATTTTTCTTCATTTTAGTAATTATAATGACTAAAGGTTTGAATTCAAAGGCGGTGGAATAATTCGAAAACAGACAGCTTTTAACAAATAAACCTTACTTTCCGACATATTTTATAAAAAACTTGCTACTAATTATAGTAATGTATCTTTTAATAAAACCTATTTACTCAAAGTTTCAATGAAAAGAATAAATTAAATAAATTCGTAATATTTAACAATAACATTTGAGAATAACGATTGTAACACGGATTTTCATTTAAAAACTCAATTTGAAATGATTTAACAATAAATATTTTTTCAGTCAGTTAAAATTTGAACCATTAAAGAAAAAGAATTTAAAATAAGAAATTATTTCTACCGGAAATTTTACAATCTTGAAAAATAATTTTTAAACCATAACAAATTATTTTCTGTTACTCCAATCGATCAGTCAAATATTCTTAACGTAATGTTTTTCCATTATAACGATATTGACGCGATCATTCAGAACTTGTAAAAACATTGAAAATGAACGCGATATTGGACGACTGCACCCTATATAATCAACATTAGACAGGTTCGTTCATTTGTAATCATTTGTATTTTGTTCAATAATTAATCCCGCTGAGTTAAAATGGACTAAAAATAAAACCATCGTATGCCAATATATAAGGTTCATTGCTACCACACATTATAGTTCTGAAAAGCATAATATTATAAAGAAGCCAATAAAATGGAAATAAAAAACTTTACAGCCGAGTTTTTAAATTAATCTAACGAAAGAACTTTGAACTAAATTTTACTGTAAACAAGTTTAACTTTGCAAACTGTTAAGAACATTTTCGTTTTATATTTGACCCTATATATAATATACAATTTAATGTGATTGTCTTCAAAATAGTTTAATAATTTCGAAGTAAAATCTGTGACGAAATATAAAGTAACAAATTAGAAGAGAGGAATCAGTTATTGCGTGTATTGTATATTGAGTTTTCAATCATTTTCATTGCCTAAAAATGCGTTGAAATTCTCTCAGTGAACCTTAAACATATTCTAATGTCTCAACTGGTGTTTTGATGTCATGCAAAAACAATCACTTTTATAAATACAATCACAAATATAAATCACTTTTAAATACTTCAAAATCAAACAATCTGCTACTTCATAGTAGTATGACACAAAGCGATCGCACATTTGTGAACCTTAAAATATAGCTTCCTTTATAGTTTATATTCTTATCTTCTTATATTCTTATAATCTTATATTCATATTCTTACCAAATAAAACCTGTAAGAAACCTGCCAAAATAAGAAAATTTGGTTCAAGCTTCGATTAATTTTGTTTGTTAAATTATCACGAACAAATTTATCTAATGTGGTTGATATTTTATATTTCAAAATACATTTTTAAAACGCTAAATATAATATCAGTTTTAGTTAAACATATATTATTGGTCGATAAAAAGGTCCAAAAAACCATTTCACTAGTTTAGTTTTGCACAAACAGGAAAATCTAGATAAGGGATGAAGAAATATTAATTATTTATATTTATATTTCTGATTTTTTTATTTTGATGATTTTCGACGCCATACTTCAAACTATACACACATACGTCAGTACCTAAATATAGTATATAAACATTATCTATCAATACATTATTTTATTATATTTCCAGACTTTGTGAATTCCAACCATTGACTTATATATTATTTATCTAGTCCGGCAAACTGACCAATATTCAAAAGTAATAAACGTCCGCGGAGATATATATATATACTATATATCGATAATGAATACGAAATTCATGAGAGTTATTAATACATTTCAATTATATACGGTATTAATTTCGTTTTAAAGAGAGTATTCAATCAATATAATATAATGATCCAAACCCTATTTAAAAATATAATATTGATTGAATTCCAAACAAAGAAACATAAAAGAAAAGTAATACCGTATATAATAGAAATGCGATCTGGACGTTTTTTCATCAGTTTGCCGCTCTAGATAAATAATATATAAGTCATTGATTCCAACAGAATGATTAATTTCTAAACAAAATATTTAGAACATTTATATCGTAATTAATTAATTATTAATTATTAATTAACAAATTAATTATTACGATATTAATGATTTAGAAGCGCCGATAAATCTTTACAAAATAATCAATATATCGAAATTTCAAATAAATATATATATAAAATAATTCAATCATTAATCTAGTTGTCCCAATATTGATCAAGTAAAAGTGAAAGTTTTGGATTGTTTCCAAATGTATTTCAAAAATCTCAATTTAATAAAAACTTTTATAGTAAGACTCTCCTATAACGAGGATATATTTATTATAATTTATAATATTTTTAATTTACTATTTATACTACAATAATAGGTATATGTTCTGAAATATTAATTTCAAATTGAGATATATTTAATTCCCATTCCACACAATACATTATAATTTCCATAAAAACTGTTTTAAAAATAGAACGCTCAACTCACTTTGGTAGGATCCTCTGTATGATGACAATGAGTTGGATCTACCGCATTTGCGATAACCGTTGTTGTATGGGTAGGAAGGTCCTCCTCCACCATACGAAGACTTATGTATTGGAGCATTCTCATTGGATGAGGACGGATGACTGTCAGATGACGTCACACCAGTTGGACTGTGCCCTAAGGAGTCATCGTGGGATGATTCACGTTCCTCAGAAGTATAATGAGATGCGCAATTGTTTGTTTCGTTTTGATTGGTTGTTGATAGATCACTGAAGCTATTTAAATTAGACAAATCTCTATGTTCATAATGTGTAGAAAGGAATTGATGTTAATAGAATTCTGATGATTATATGACGATGATAACAATATCTTATATAAATAACAATAACAATATGTCCTACCCATTGATATCGTAGTTAACTTCACTAGATTGGCAAACTACTACGCTTTTTACCTAAGACAGCGTCCGAAATAAAAACGTGCAAATCAATAACAAACGAATTAAATTAAATTGACTTAAATGAAACAGAAAAAAATATTTTTTTGTAAATATAGCCTATATAAATTTATAGATTTTATTGATTTTTGTGATTTTTGTGTTTTTAAAAATTTTATGGATTTCGGTGATTTTATCGATTTATGTCGTTTTATCGATTTTTGTGATATTACTTTATATTATCGAATTTCGTGATTTTATCGATTTTTTGTTATTTCATCGATTTTAGTGATTGGTATTGATTTTTTGTGATATCGATTTTAGTGATTTTATCCAATTTTTGTGATTTTATTAATTTTATCGATTTTCAATCTTTTACTCCAAGTTTCAATCGATAAAATAAATATATATACGACAATAAAGATTGTAGATATGTAGAACATTATAAAAGAACTTACTTTTGAAAAGATATATTGACGATATACTGGCCTAACAAGATTTCACCATTATGTCTTTTTGCCCGTTTTTATTTCTGACAAAATTTAATCAAGTCTTCCGATTTAGTTAAATATATTGCGATATCAATGGTCCTCCCCAGTATTTTCCTAATTAAGAAAATTGACCTATTATTTTTAACCTATGCACAAACCAGATTTAGGTTAAAGAATATAGATTTTAGAGTTAAAGATTTTACATAAAAAAAAACCTTAAATGTTTCGAAAAATGTGTTGAAATTATATTTTTAAATATTTAAAATGATGTTATTGCAATTATAATTTTAGTATGGATAAAACTGTTTAACGCATCTACTGCTATAAAAAACACATATCTTATAAAAAAAGAAACAAGTAAATGTAATCACAACAAACCAGATTATGGATAAAATCTTTACTACCTACAGAAACCACAGAAAAACCTTACAGTATTCACATTTTGTAAAAAAATATAGAAAGTATAGTTTTCGTAGAAGAATCTTTCATATGAAAATTTATAATAGAATGGCTATATAAGAATTTTTTGTTGTCTTTTTATATTGTTAACAATTCCCCGTTAAAAGATAATTTTATTACAACAATATTGTAGGCAAATTTTGATCAGTAAAAAGACTATATAAAATAATTATCATCATATTTAATAGATCCAGATAAATTATATATTATATTTTATTCATTAATTTTTTTATATTAAAATTAAATCAGTTCTGTGGGTGTATTATTATAAAATAATAATACATTAAGAAACTGCGGATACATTGGAGTCAAACAGTTCTAAATATTTAAATTAGGCATTTTCAATTGAAGTAGAAATTTAAAATAATTCTTACAACATGCATCTTATTACTTCTCAAAGCATATTATACTACCACTAAGTAGCTTACCACTTCTCTAAGTATCTTACCTCTTGCCTAAGCAGTCATCACTGGAAGAAACTATATCTTCCTTATTTGTCGATGAAGAAACCCTCTCAGGGCAGTTAACCTGGTGTAAAGATGGAGTAGACGAGTGGTCTTCATCCTTATGCAGTGTTGCCCAGTTCTCAACTTGGTTCCCTTTTGTCTGTGCTGGCAATACATTGTCAGAAAGTGAATCTTTGACCTCTAGTAAGGATTTTTCTTTGTTTTCTAGTGGTGATCCTCCACTACACTGGCGGTGTTTAGAGTGAACTTTCCCCTGATGTTTGTTAGAAAAGGATCACATGACAATGAATTGGTTTGAAATGATCATATTATAATCTAAATATCATGTAAATTATAAATTGGGTAATCATTTTCTAAATATTTCCATCAATACTGCAGAATATAATTCACAAAAGAAATCGGCTTCATAAGTTTCTTATCTAATTAAATATAATAAAGTTTATTTATAGATTGGAAATATCTAATTATATCATTATTGCAATTATAATAATCTCAAGACAGATTGTAAAAAAATTTAAAATGTGAAGTCAGAAACAAATTTCACTCATCAGTTCGTTAAACTCATAAAACATATTATATGTAAACAACAAATATGTTGAATATGTGAAAAATGCATTTATTTCCAAAATATTATATAAAACCATCCACATATGTATTATAGAATAATAAACCCTTATGTTTAACAAGCTTGTCAAATAACAATAACAAACTTAGGAGAAAATAAAGTTTATGTTCGAAAACACTTAAGACAATAAACAAGTGTGGCAAAAACATAAATCAACTCGGAATAAAAGCCAGTCAGATTATGCTATATCCATATCTATTTTAACCCCATTAAGTCGTTATATTTCTCGTATTTTAGTTTGCAAAAGTACTGTGATATAATATATATATATACATCATTTTTATCTATAATGATCTCAAAAAGTTGTTTGAAGGTGTAAATGTGACTTCGATGCACCAACTTGGAGTGACGTATTTTAAGAGGAGCATTTTACTTCCTTCGTCTGAACGGAGGTGTCGGATAGGAACCCACTTGTCTGCCTATCCCAGTGAGGTAGAGAACGGTGTTTATGGAGGACGTTGCGCTTGCCTTAAAGTATATTTAGATATATATATATATATATAGCCATTTAGTTATATGATTAAGTAGCCGTTTCTACAATAACACAGAAGTAGAGGCTGGTGCCGACCTAACTATAACTGACAGAGTTGCACACGAAGTGACAGCAGCTGTACTTACAAGCAATTTTAGAACATATATCCCATAAACATGGACACCTATAAAAACTAGAAACTGAATCGTGATTCACCAGGGGTTAAATTGATTGCACATAACTCTTGTTTACAGATAGGAAAATTGATAATAAAAAATGCTTTATAGTACTTATACCAATATTTGTTATAATTTGTTATTTTTCAGGTCCCAAAAATGCCTTTATATTTCTTGTACTATATATATTACCATAATATATGGAGAATTATTTCCTAATGTCTGTTAATATCTTGAAGATTTTGAAGAGGGAGGTTAATGAACAATGAATATTTTGTAGGGCTGTTATTTCAGTTGTAAAATAAAATAAGTTTCTAAAAACTTAAATGTTTGGAAGAGTTTATTACCGTTCGCAAAGGCAATTATTCCAACAGGCAGGCGCCACAATAATTGAAAGAATCAATGAGTTTATAAAAGTATTAAAAGTTATGAAGGTAAAATAAAAAAAATATCACAATTGTGAATATTTTCTAACATTTTCTATAAACTAACAAATATATATAAATTTATATTTATTCACTATATATAAACTAAGTTTCGCAGTAAATCAATGAAAGGACAAAAATAGACAAGTTGCCAAACGATTTTGTTCTATGCGACGTTTTATAGTAATCAACAATAAAATGATAGTCTATCGATTGAAAAAATCAGAGTAAAAAATAATGAAATATTTAAAAACTAATAATTATATATAAAACAATATAAATCTATTTATATTAAAAACAAAGTTATATTATGTTATATTAAATTATATTATATTAAAAACTAAAAATATTATTGTATAAAATAATTAATAGTGTGTATTTATATATTATAAATGAAAAAAATTTCATAAATAATAAATTTTATACCTAGTTTATAAAATAAATTGTTACTTAACTTTTGCGTATAGTACATACAGATTTTAATTCGTTTTACTAGCTTAACAATGCCACCAACTCACTTCATAAATGTTTATATTCCCAACATTAACCTTCTTCCATAGGTCATAACTAATCATAAAATATCAACTGTAAATTTATAAATTTCTATTTTTATATCATTATTTTTCTCAATTAAAATGTACTTATTTATTTACAATTGTTTCAAACACACAGATAAAAAATAAAAATAGCAGATAAAATATGCTTACCTCATCTTTTTGCGCACCGTTGCAGACAGCAGAATCCATTGCTTTTGGTTTAGACTTCTCCAAATTCTGTGGTTTCATTTCTTGAAAAAGATTTCGCTCTATACAGAAAAAACTGTATCGTTATATTTTATTACCACCTCCCTTTAAAAATGGGTATTAACTGTTGTTGAAAAACAAAGCATTAAGTAAGGTATGCCAAATTTACTTATTTTGTATGTAGTATTCAAAATTATCCAATTCAAAATCTTTTAAAATTAATAAATATTTAAATAAAAAGCATAACCCTACGTGCAAAAATAGACACCCTATTCAAAATACAAATTTTTCCAAAATGTCTAAAAATTTATACTTCTTAAATGATAGAAATCGTTGAGCAAAAAGCAAGTATTTAAATTCATAAAAAATGCTTTATATTGATTTTGAAATGTTTTATATACTCGCGTATTCTATGAGAGATTATTATTATATGTATTACTTATTAATTAATGTAAATGTTACACATAATGAATAACGTAAAATGTAAAAAATGCAAGTGTCAATCAAATATATATATGGTAGAAAAATTAATTTGTTTTTATAAATTAAGTAGGATAGTTCTATTTAAGAAATATTTATAATGTGTATAAGCTTATTTGACTAGAAGTGTATTGTATACGACTTAAAAATATAAGATTAGAATAAAAACATAAGCAGTTTTTATTACTTATATAGGCACGCCCAAAAATATATTACACGCAGTGACTGTGACCATTTTGCTATATCGATTGAATAACAAATTAATTATTGTTCTTTAAACTAACAAAATAATATTATATCAAGTCGTACATATATCGTTGAAATGATACTAGATATCATATAAATGATTATTTAAAATATATATACTATACTTAGTTTATAACAGATATTTTTCACTACATTTTTAATAATTTTATCACTCACAGAAACAAACATCGAACACATTTATCACGTCATTTCAACGGTGCAAATAACAAATTATAAAACACATCCAGGTATACATTTCTGTGCGAGATCAATAAATTCTTATAATTAAACATTACAGCGATGTAATATATAATAGTTTACTAATTTATTTAATATAGGTACCTATAAAACCATTTTTAGGATTATTGAAAAAATATTTGTTTTATGTTAAATCATATATTATTATTAGTTTTTAAAGATATACCTAAATATACTCCAATCGTAAGCTGGTTATATATTATAAATTATTTTTGAACTATATTAATATAGAGACTAGTTTTATATACCTATATGTTGGTGTTTATCGTCAATACAATACCGTTTTTACCTATTTTTTTCATTATTTAAACGTTTTTATTTACCGTTTTATTTGGATATTTATAAATGCACAGTAAAAAAAGAAAACACCCCGTCAACTTGGAGTATAAGAATGAATTAATTACTTATAATTAGCAGTAGTCCATGCTTTCGTGTTTTGTTAGAGCAACCATAAACTTCCCACGAAAATCTTGTATTAACCTGATAATTAACGGAGAATAAGCTAACAAATTCTATCTATTCTAAAATGAATCAAGAAAAATTATATAAAAATACAGCAAAAATTTACATTAAATTGTCAAACTATATATCTAATATATAGCTTTACCATCTAGTTGAATACAATTTAAATGAATGAAATCAAATCATAATATGTATCAATATATTCATATCGATCTGTTAATTTATCTTATGATCCTTATATCCAATTAAATTACATCAATGTTGAGGAATCACATTTTTCTAGAGTTTCGCAGAAGTCAATATTAATCTTTATTTTAATTGATTTGTTCAAAACTTACATAGATATTTAATTTAAAAGAATTATTCTGCAAAAACAAAAGTGAAATCATTATTCTATTGGCAAAAAGTAATATTTCCAGTATGTTTGTATTTCTAAAAGGGTAATCAGTCGAATTTAAATCATTAAAGGTTTCATGAATAGTTGCAGAAAATAGATTGTACTCAAGACATATCTAAAAAAATCAAAAACATTTTCTCACCGATAATTTGTAACCAATTCTTATTGCGTGACACAAAATATCTCCTTTTTCTGCAACAACGTGCTTTAGTGCTGGCGAGGAAGTAATAATACCACAAATGTTAAATTCACAAAAGTAAATTTATGCACGTGCCATATAAATAAAACAATGTATATTAGAACACTAAGCAGAGCATTTCCTCCGTATAACATGAAACATTTTAATGAGAATATATATATATAAGTTGTAGCAATGAGGTATGGTAGATGCGACAACTATAGCCAATAAATATGTATATAGATAGAATAAGGGTATCAAAAGCTCCAGGAAATTCCTTAATGTGTGTCTATATGGATGGAATGGCAAAAGAAAGTGTTCATTTCAATTGGAAGAAAACATGTGGCTTGAAGTGCAAGGTCGAAATCTAGGGGGGAATATGTTGTCTGGTAGTAGTTGCAGCTTAATGTTGTAGTACAAGATATTAATCAAATGACATGAAGGGACGAATATTCTAGTGATGATTGGTTCTAAATTCTCACATTTTTACTCCTTCAAAGTTATAAAATTATCAGTTGGTAACGTTGATACTTTTACACCAATGTCTATTTGTAAGTAGGTATTAAGGCTTATATAATTTATCTGTCTATACGTTAAATTATTCATTTACAATATCGTGACTTTTATAGGGACATTATTTCATATTATGATTTATTAAACTATCGCATGTTTTCTGAGGGTTAATGCAGGACGTTATTTAAATGAAATTGAAAAACTCTGTAAATTACAAGATGAGCCATTTGAGAATAATCAATATAGAAAATATAGAAATTTAATTACAAAATAACGATATTGCAGGAATATTACGATGAAATAATAAATAAAATACAACACTTTTAAATACAATTTCAAACTACTGAACTTAACAAAAAAAATGCTTATTATAATTAATATTTGTTAGTGTCAAATGTGTAATATGATTATTGTATTCATTTTGTTTAAAATTTACAAGAACATGAAATAGATATTGCTTTAAAAAATTATCCAAATATTTTATAATATTACTATTTAATAACACGTATTTTAGTTGCTAAAACTATATAATAATAAACGCCCGACTATAGCACAGTTTTCATTATTACTTTGCTAACTTAGTGAAGTGTAAAAGGTACACGTCCAACACAAATTTATTATCGATCAATTACTAAACAATTTTTTCGATACTCAATCATTAAAAAAGTAAACTGAGTTATCGATCAAATTGCCTTATACCGAATTTTTTACATAAAAGATATTGCGAACAGGAATATTTGTTTAAAATATTGTACACAAGTATATTATCTTCAAATAAACTATGAACTAAACATTTAATTTCTAAAAAGTAGGTATTGATGCTGTGATTTAACTTTGATTAACTGCAGAACAAAATTTCAAAAAAATTTCACGAGTGGACATAATAATTCAAAACAGCAATCGGCTATATTGGGACTCAATGAATAATGGTTAACTGTAACAAAAAGTTAGTTGAAGGTTTTTAATTGAGATCGTGAAAAGATGACCATGTTTCAAATATTTTTGAAGTCAAAGATTGCATACAATTTTATTTCACTAAACGAATTCTATTTATCATCGAAACTAATCATTACAAATTTTTATTAAATTTATTACAAATTAAAAAAATCATTACAAAAAGATTTTTGTGTACTTTCCAATTTAAATCTATAAATTTTAGAACAAATATTGATCGTTAAATAGATGAATACTTGAGTTAAATTAGATTCATTATAAAACTAAACGTAATTGAAAGTTTCCTTTATCTATTTTAATTAATTTTGAAGTTTTAAAATGATTTAACAAATTGAATTTAAACGTCTATACAACATTATACAAGCAGAATAGAATAGTGCACGTAATGTCATAACCTCTGTCACGTTTTCGTCAAATTATTGAAACAGCGGTATTAGGTAGAAGCCAACTAAATTATAAATTGAAGCAATCAAGAAGGAATTAAGAGATACACGAGATTTTTAATATATTGTCATATATGGCAAAAAAAACATACAATTGATATTAATAATAATAAGGTCAATAACTAAATAATAATATGGAATATCACCAAGAATGCCCAGTGGAGGCTATAGGGAAAGGGTAGATACCGTTTTGTATACAGTTGGATATTGCAACAAAAATATGTAAAACTTCAATTTGTAACAACAAATAATATTAATAAAGAGAAATGAAACATCAAATAAACATGCGCCACGAGTCTACAATTGAGTTTCATTTCGAATCAAAAACTCGTAAAAGTTCAGTTTAAATAAAATAGAAACCCAGTCTGCTTAAAAATAAATTTTAGACTACCAAGGACTACCATAAAAATGAAAGAACTGAGATATAAATTATTCACATCAAAGACAAGCCCGAAACATATGAAAATCTGGAATTCCTTAAAATGTGTTATTATATTAGTTTGTAGGGCTGTAATTTTATAGAGATTTAAATTCAAACCAATATTAAATATGTATAAAAGTTACCTCAAAACGATCAGATTTAACTACAGTAATTTCGTAGACAGGAATGATATGAGGTCGAAAACAGCGAATTAAATGAAATACAATAACCGTTGTAAATAACAAACACACATTGTGAAAGTTAAAATATAACTTGAATTCGTACGAATAAGGAACAACAAATAGGTAAGTGATCACAGCTTTGAGATATAAACAAGAAATTTGTGGAAAATGTCATTATACACAAAAAATATAAATTAGCGGCAGTCATTATACAAAAATAACTTTTAAATGAAGTCAAGATGGAGTCTGTAGTGTGTGTTGTGGATGTGAAATCCTTTCACTTTGAGAATATTAAGATCTATTAAATACGGCATGCAGATTGATTAATGGACGCCTTCTTTGAGGTAAAGAATATCTAAAGTTAACCATAATGAAGCATTAATTATATTCTTTTTGATTTCTAGCATTAACTTCACAATACACAAAATAGATGTTGTTTTTTTCATCACAGTTAAAGTCCCACTGCACTAATGCAAATCGCATTTCTAATCTTATTTTGTACTGCATTTAATTAATTAATTATTGGAAAAGAAAACAGATAGACAAGCTCTAATAAAAAAGTGCACCCGCTTTGGGGAAAGAAGAGCCACCTTGCGATTAGCAATTAATAGTTCTTAAGGCAAGGACACAACTAAAAGATCTTGTGTAAAGTATAGTCTGCACACATAACAGTCAAAAACGAATAATAGTGTAGTTTGGAGTTCAGATTTACAAGACTATTTTAGAATAGATTCCCTAAATTGCTACAGTATAGAACAAGCGATGTATAAAATAAATTATGAAATTATGACGTCTATCAAACAAGTAATATTAAAAATATGCTAAGAAAATTGATCCATGCATTTAATTAAAATCGGTTAGAAAATTTCGAAGAGTTAAAAGTAACAACTAAATATTATTTTTACCTAATTTGTCTGTTTTCGAGTAAGGATTTGGTTTTATACAAAACTCGTTGACATATAAAATCTTTCTGAAGAAAGAGCCAATACCCAAACGCGCCCCAGTTTATAAACTATAAACTACTGCGAAATTCAGTTCTGATGTCTTTCTAAACTTAAGTCTTTTCCTACATCTATAAAGAGTTGATGGTCGCTAACGACAACGGTCCCTACAAGGAGCTAGGACCGTCTTCCGGAACTCTTGGACTGGCCTCCGCCAACAGCATTGCCATTGGTTACTCCACTGCCAGGTCTACGACGCTGTTTGGGAGAGGCGGACTGAAAGACAGAGCTGGCGGCCATCAGGTTCTCGATGTACTGCCCGAGAATCTGATTCTCTGATCGAAGTTTGAGGTTCTCTTCTTTCACTGCGTCCACTCGAAACGAAAGGTCCTCCAGGGTGTGTTGAAGCTCGAGAACCTGGAATGTGGACGGCATAATCATCCATTTAATAACTCTTTTATATATTTTTAATAATTCAAATGTTATCCGCGTCGCGCGGCTTTAATTTAGTAAGCAAAATACAAACTTAATCAGTTTTGATAATAAATAGTAAGCGGTAGACAATGATTATCCCATTTTATTATATTGTGTATATTATTAATTATTATGCACCGCTATTGTTTCCATTTTATAGCAACACTAATCGTATTGATTTTCCAATGTGACTACAACCCTCAATTTAAAGGAAATAAAATGCAGATCGACATTTGTAAACCTACCTATAGGATAGAAGATTGTAGCTCTGTGTTCAAAAAGACAATTTAAATAACATCAAATCATGTTAATATATATTCAACAAAATATGTGTCAGCTCACATCACATAAAATTCCTAAAACTTTTGTTTATATTATAGTATAGCCTTTTAGAAAATAAATTCAACTCGAGCTAACTACATTTTTGTTTCAATACAACTGAACTATTCGTTAAAAAAAAACAATGACCGTCCTATAAATGCTAAATTACTAAAGATAAATAATGGACGGAATACTTAACAAAAATACTATATTATTGTGCCTATGTCGACGAACATCTTGAAAAAGGAATACTATGAAAATGCCGTCCAATGTTATCTAATAAATAAATTCTTGATGATATTCGATCATCAGATCTAATAAAATGCTAAATTATTTAAAGCTGTTAGATGTGAATTAGATAGCAAAAATAATTCTGTTCTAAATGTCATAAATTGTGTATGTCCAAAAAGGAAACCTAAATATATAGAAAAAAGTGTCAAATAAATGTTATAAAGATGTACATTTTTCCTTTATTTCAAAATTGGATACTTACATAAATCCTATATTCAACCTCTAAATGAGATCGTAAAAAATAATTATTTAGTTGCCTTTCTAGGACATAAAACCTTAAAAAATCAACACTTGGTGCGGGGTTTTATAGGCTACGCTCCCCTACATAGCCTTACTGCACCGAATATTGTTATTTTCCGGAAATTTGATTGTGATTTGTTCGGATGACTGTAATAATTACACTTTTATGAATAAAATGTAAAGCCTCAAACTGTGCTCACTATTTGCTTCGGCTATCCAACTTGGCAATCCAGCTGACAATAAATCAAATAACCAAATGATTACGTGATATAATTCATGAACTTTAGTCATAGGAAATATTGTTGAAAGGCGAAAGAAATGCCTCTCAGTTGAACTATTAAATTTCTCGCGATAGGACTAAACACTATTTTAATTTGTACCGCCCAATCCAAACACCATTAAATATTTTCAAATCTAGAGAAAACGATTTTTTTCAAGTTGAATCAAAAAATTGTACCAGGGTAATCACATAATGAAGGATCGATCAATTAATTGAGAATATTAAACCAATAAGAATTACCATATGTTCAGATGTACAGGTTCACAAGTTACTTTAATCTTTTTGGTTATAGTTAAAACAATTCTAATTAAAATGTATAATACCATCCAAAGGAAGAAAATCATCAACATTAACACAACGAAATTAAATACAATAAAGAGTTAAATACTAAAACACGTTAACATAATAATGTTAACAATTAAATGCCGGTGACAAACCCACTTGCGTGACAAGCCTGAATTTCTCTTCTTGATCCGGATCTTCGGGTGCCTCGTCATCCACTAACTCAACGTCCCTCTCTGGAATCGACTGGCTGTCTATGTGCATACCAAGAGGAATCAGATCAGGGGCAGGCCCATTACTCTCTGATCGAATTTTTAGTGTCGATTCAAAGTCTTCCGGTTCAGAATCGTTGTCAGAAGATAGGGGGATGTTTTCCATGTTATCCTAGAATATTGTTATATTACAGATACCTTTGGTGTTTATAAGTTAGGGTGTATTAGAGAGAGAGAGAGAAAGAGAGAGGGGATATTTATCACACAATAAAAGTAAAAACTGATAGCACTGCTTTTATTTAAATGCATATATAATGAGATTATGTCCAAACTATCAATTTTATAAATATTAGAAAATTTCCGGATTGAAGATTATCTAACAAACAAAGGGTAGCAAATGCCAAATGTTACAAAATTTATACGGAATAGATTAGTACATTTTAGAGTTAAAAATATACTACTACTCTACTAATATCCACTTCCACAACTCAATAAACTTACCTCCTGATTCATATAATAAAGTAAAAACACTAAACAATGTTGTTATTTTAGATATTTGTTCTAAAAACATAATAATAGAATGTGAGAGATAAGTAAAAGAATTGTGAGATAAACAATGTTAATAATTTTAAATTAATCAAATTTATGCATAGAGAATATATTTCAAATGTTTGAAATAGTATTATGAGTGTCCATAGATCAACATTTTAACTAGTGAAATGTTTTTTTGTGAAATGTACACACACTCTCTAAATATACAAAAACATTCTTCTTCTTAAATTTATAAAATTATCAAAAAATGTTTTATAATATATTATCTCGCAGGAACATTTTTTTAAAATAGAAAACAAAGTTTAATTCAATTAAATAATGGTAAAATGTATAAAAATTTGTATATATTTTTTAATTTGTTAAACAATGAGTTAATTATGAGACATTAGTAAATATTCAAATCTTTTTATTATTACTTATAACTAAATATAATAAGTATTGCATATGTGTGTCATATTGTCTTTGGTAATATCTTTTACTGTACCCTGATCTTTCAACGATTTACTCCATACTATTGACCTATTATTTCAAATAATACAATTTTGTATAAATGCAAATGCCTTACAAATTTTGGCTAGGTAAAGGATTATTATTACTAGTAAGTAATTTTAACTAATTAAAAATAATGAGTTCATATTATCTAATTAATTTCACATTACTTACAGTAACATTGATTATAAAATAAGGTACTGTCTATTTTATGCAGTGATTATATATAGTATAAATTTAAATTTCCTTACTATTATGATTATTCCGTTTTAAATGGTGAAGAAAACTCGAGAGACGAGATGCCAAAAGACAAAGAGAATGCAAACAGCAGACCTGTTGTTATTTTGAAACTACACATGGAAAGGGCCCCCATGTATGTCTTAAAAAGAGACTAGTATGAAATGTAGTTTTACTGTAGTTGCACAATCTTTTAAGAAAACAGACAGTTTAATTTTTCCTTCCATGAACTTAATTCTGAATGATGAAATTATAATCCCACCTTTTGTTGGCGATTTAGAGAACGCTTCTAGTTTACCAGGCATATACAATATGCATTATTTTCAGTTTTAAAAATACACTCTCCTAAAAAGTGAAACTCACTAAGTTATAAATGAGATAATTTATATTTATTATTGTACAGTCTACTCCGGCTAATCAGAACAGGTAAAATGCCAACATCTTTGTTCTAATTAGGCAACAATCAATTTTTGTGATATAAGTTGTATGATGAGATTATGTATATTAGTAAATTTCATGATCTAACTTAGATCATGGAAACCGTATAATCAGTCTAATAGACAAATTGATATCAAAAAATTAAAATGCACTAAACGTTTGTTCATAATAAAATATGATGCATGGAAAGGATTAAAATTATAAGATTTAAATATTTTCGTTATTTCATATTGGGGGTCGGTTATAGACATATTTAACTCTAAAAATTTGCAATTAAACTAAATAAATATATTATGAGACAAGTCTTTATATTGACATTACCACAAAATGGTGTCAATCTCATTGGCTACAAATTCTGTTCACTTATCACATTTGCTGGAGTTCCAATCAGCCATTTTTCTGATATTGTAGCAATAGGCAAAAACATTAAGAATTCAATGTGTTCTGATTAGACAATAGTCCTGATTGGCTGGAGTAGCTGTATTTATAATATTAAACATTCATATTCTCTATTATCTCTAGTATATTGAATTAACATTTTTAATTTCTGTAAATCACTGCTGAAATTTTCTCAATCTGGGAGGCTATATTAAATAGATTAATATTGTTATAAAAATAAAATGAAATGAAATATGTACAATTCAACCAAAATAGGAAAAATAGGAGATCTGTGAATGTGAGACCTTAATGTATTATATAGTCTACTTCTGCTAATTGAAATATGTAAAATGCAAACAAATTTGTTCCAATTAGACAAAAATCGATTTTTAGTTGTATAAGTTGTATGATAAGATTATATATGTTAGATTTTGGAAACAATACAATAATTGCCTTATAACTTGGGTTCAGTCATAGGCTGACAAAATTATAGACATACCAGTTTCCTAATACAACCAGGTAAAATAGCCTGATGGCTAAACAATCAATTTGTGACAATAATTATTGATTTTCTGAAAGAAGCATATATTTTGATAATAAAAATCAATACATTGTGTGCATAGGTAATATAATAGGTCATATAATAGTATGATTAGTCTATGGGTTCAGTATAATAGATAAATTGATGCCTCAAAATTAAATGTTTGTTTATAATTAATTATGATTCATGAACAAGATTAAAATAATTACCTTAATTCTTATAAGGGGTTAAAATAAATATTTACTTAATTCAAATAAGTAAAGACATATTTAACTCTAAACATTAGCAATTGAACTTAATACATATATTATGAGCTGAGTCTTCAACTGTTACATTTATTATAAAATGAAACTCCCACATGATGCCGCCAATACCCAATACAAAATGTGGACTGACAATGACCCCCACAATGGTGTGAGTCCCTAATATATTATTTATTTTTGCAATATAAATGGGACCACTATTTAAATAGGTGATGACACAATTTACTGTATTTGTGTTGTGAGAGAAGTAAGCATTATGCAATTTATTATCTTGCTTAATTCTCTCACCCTATACATGTTATGGTTTAGGTAGGTTTAGATTACAGAAAATGTCATCTAGTTTATTTATAATCTTCTAAATGAAGGTAGAAATATATTTATATATAGATAAGGTGATCTGATTAGTAAATGTAAAATACATTGTAGGTATAGGAATTGTTCTACAAATTCCATTCACAATTTACATTAGCTGGTGTTCAGCTTAGCCATTTTTTCTAATATTCTAGCAATAGGCAAAAAATCAGGGATTCAATGTGTTCTGATTAGCCAGTAGTTCTGATTGGCCAGATTCTGATTAGCTGGAGTAAACTGCATTTAAAATTCAAATTAATTTGAAATTATTTCCATGAATATAATTGTTTTATATATTATAAGGTAGTAATAAATTTATTATAGACACTATAAAAATCATGGATTTGAAATATTTTTCTTTGAGACAGTGATTTTGCAAACAAAACTTCTTTTAATGATCATTTCTTAGTGTAAGCAATTTTGAGAATGAGATTAGATATTTTTTCCAGTATATATTCTATCTTTTATCCTTTCTTTGATTTGAATATTCTGCTATGAGCTTATTATTTTGGTGAATCTTTCAATCAACAGACTTTTCTACACAATGATCACTACATTGATAGCTTTTCTATATAGTCTTCTCTTGAAACTCAACCACATATTATATATACCAACACATCAAACATCCTGGACAATGTTCTCCCTTCTTAATTGTATCTTCGTTGGTTAAATGCACATGATATCAAAACAAGCTCAATGAACTCATTGCAGAGAGCATAAATCACACAGTATATTATTTTAAAGGTGTAATGTTGGATACCACCAATGACTTATATATTATTTATCTAGACTGGCAAACTGACCAATATTCAATAGTAATAAACAACAACAGATGAATATATCTATATTGATAATCAATACCAAATTGAGAGACAGAAGTTCAATTATCTAATGAATACAAAATGTAAAACTAAATATAAATTATAAACATGCTGTGATAAATTAACCACCTAATAAAAACAACAATGCATTACAAATTAAATTAAATTTCTAAACAAAAATAATACTCCCATATGTATAATTTTAATGATTTGTAGTTTATAATTTAAATGATTTCAATGTCCACAAATTATCATGTCCACAAATTATCATGTCCACAATCAGTCGCACTGTCCTAACATTTATGGACAAGTCCTTAATTGGTCCAGAATATTTGTGGATACATACATATTAATTATTGTATACATACATATATATATACAAACCTTGTGTATTGCTGACTGCCAGTTTCAAACTGTAAACAAATGGTCTGGACTCATTATGGACATGTCCACAAATGTTTGTGTTCATAATCAGTTTCCATTGTCTGACCATTATGGACATACTGATTGTGGACATGTCCATAATCAGTACTGACTATTTGTAGACATTGAAATTATTTAAATAATAATATAACTATATTTATATTTATATGGTGCCGTATAACCATTAAACTTCTCAAAGAACAAAAATTAAATCAATTATTCCTTTATGAATTGAGAAACAAAATTGTCAAATTCAGAGTAATATATTTTGTGAATTTATTATACACATATGTGTAATGAAAATCAAAATAATACATAAAAATTGAACATTCCTATTTTTGTTCACACAAATTTTATATTTAATATTTTTCATTATGTAAAATAGCAAAATACATTATTTTTTATTATAACCTATATTATATGAGACAAAATTATTATTTCTAATAAATTACAATCTTTTAGCACCAACAAATCATTGTATTGTCATCACTGCCATTCTAAGGCCAAACTATGTAAGTCATTTTTTTACATTTTGATTTTAGTGATGTAATAACAATCCCAAGATTCATATTTTTTCAATTTTTGAAGTTTTATATTCAAGCAATAGCTTGATTCCAAAATTTTCATGTCTAAGAACTATGTAAGTCACAATTTTGTGTCTTTGTGCTAAGTCAAAACAATGTAAGGTAAGTCATGAAAAGATATCAAAACTATGTAAGTCAGTGACTTATGTAGTTTTGTTGTAGTTCTAATAGAGATTTAAATATGTCAATAAAAAATATGCACCTAATTTCTATACCTATTCAATTTAAATTCATTATTTCAATCAATAGATTTTGCATTCAATTTGAATTCAATATATTCAATCCAGAGATTTATATATTTCAACAAAAAATATGCATGTCTTAATTTCAATACAGCCAATATGTTATCCTGATCCATCTCCGCATCTACTCCTACCATCACTACTAGAAAAAGACCAGCAAGTGATGTGATTTCGGCTAAGGTAAAATAGATGCAGGGAGAGGATTATCATGAAGATGAACCCTCTCAGTTCAAAATAGAGGTAATTAGTCTGACTGCTGATGGTAACAATATGACAAATTTTCCTAGAAATACGAAACCTGCTAATTGACAAGTAGAAAGTAATAAAGAAAAGCATCCTACTCTGCCAATCTGTGATGGAAAATGTCCCCAGCATTGTAATACAAATTTCAATAGCAAAACTCTCTGGGAAAAAATCAATACACTTTTTCAGAATAATTCTGACTTATTCAATCACCAACAATGGGCTCTAGATCTTATGATAATAAAAATATCACAAAACATCAGCATGACACCCAAGATTTAACCAGCAGAAGCTGCTCTGTATTCTACAAATTAAAAAACGAAAAGGGTGAAGAACATTTTGTTTGCCTAACTACATTTCTAGCAATATTGGGTATCCAAAAGGAATAAACAGCTTTGTTTGTCAAATAATAAAATCATACTCTCCAGAGGATCCTGAGCCAAAATAATATGAACAAGGAAGACATGTACCAGGAAATAAAAAAGATATATTGATTATTCAGGAACACATTGCAAAGTTCAAACTGTCAATATCTCACTACAGGCAAAAGCATGCTCCTAACAGGCTCTACTTATCTCCTGAGTTAGATGTAAAATCCCTCTGGAAAGATTATAATTCTTCTGTGCCCCCACACCAGAAAGTTGGCTATGAAACGTACAGAAAAGTAATCAAAGAGTAAAACAAAACAAAAAGTTTTGCTAAACTTGGCATAGAAGAATGTGATGTCTGTATTACATTCACAAAAGGGCACCAAAAATTTGACCACAATGAGTTCTGCATAGAATGTGAACTTTGTGGGAATCATCAAGCCATGCATATGAAGCTGATCAACTTATTGCAGACACTCCTCACATAGCAGTTGAGTCAGTAGATTTGATGAAAGTGTTGCCAGGATCAAAAACTATTATTTTCACACCAAGACTAGTAGCCTTCAACAAAACATTTGTATTATTAGACCCACAAAAGAATACATCATATAAACCTATAGTATTGCTTTTGTGTGGCACAAAGAGCAGCAGACATATTAGCCAACACTTTTTGTAATTATTTTACAATTAACACAGAAAAACAGAATTTATTATTTGGGCGGATAATTGTTCAGCTCAAAACAAGAACTTTGTCCTTTTTAGTATGCTGTTAAAGGCAGTCAATTTTGAAGACATATCAGCCAATACTGTGACTATCAATACTGGCCACACTTTTATGACCACTGGCTCATTGCACCACAGATTTGAAACTGTCCTTTGAAAGAACAAAAATGTATATGATTGTGAAGATTTCCTGGATGTGTTTTGAGAATGAATTGGTGGGAGTGTAAAGATTCACAAAATTAGTCACTTGCTAATTCACATGTGGACTGATGACAGCAGTAAAAACACACAAAATGAAAAACACCAGCCACTTCTTTGCCAAATGAGAACAATTCAATTTTGGAAGGAAAGCAGAAAGATGTAGTTAAAATCCTCCCATGCAGAAGGTGAGTGGAAGGTCTTTGATTTTCTCAAAGTCTGGAATGTCTCTATAGATATTCTGAGCCAGGGTATGGCAAAACAGGGAATCCTTAAAGACAAAATCAAAAATATTTGCTTGAAACTTACTCCATTAATGCCATTAAATTGGCAACAATTCTGGTTTAACATGCTGGAAAAGGCTTCACCCAATGTACATGATTTACAAATTGAAGTCGATATGGCAGAATAATTTCTTAAATAAATTATTATAAAACATAAAATTATCTTGCGTAGCTCTGACTTGTGAACAAACATTTGATATATTTTTAAAATTTTTAGCAAACATTTATAGTTTATATTATTGCAACAGAATATATTTTATTGTATTTGTTGATGTCATTATACAAATATTACGTTGAATTGACTTACATTGGCCTTTGTTAATATAATATGTTGTATAAAAGTCAAACAAATGCAAGTTTTATGTATTTTTTCAAATTTTTTGCAAATTTTTATAGTTCATATATATTATTGCAACAAAATATATTACATGTTGTATATTCATTGATGTCATTATACAAATATTATGTTAATTTGACTTACATTGTTTTGCCTTAGTTTTTGTCAATTATGATTGTTTTGGTTTAGTTTTGACTTTGTTTCAATAAATAAAATGAAACAGTGTAAGTCAAAAACATGTAATTTAATAGGTAATACAATAAATTTAGGAGAAAAATCATTATGTATCTAGAAAATGTATATAGAATATACTTAATATTTAGAACTAAACATAATAAAGTTGAATCAAATTGAAAATATCATATAAAATATCTTTATCAAATTTGCCCAAATTGTCAATATTTGACTTATGTAGTCTTGCCTTAGAACAGCGGAACAGCTCCTAACTCTTCTGTCTGATCATGATTTTTTTCTATGGCTGTCATAAATGAGTTCTTATCCATGACAAGCCTATTTTTATATATAAATAGATAGAAAATGGCTAAAATCTTGTCTGTGACAATGCCATGGAATAAAAAACCATGCAACCAATCATAGAAATTTATTGTAGATCATAGATGTAAATAAAGATTGTATAATTTACAACATTTTTTTAAAAAGTAAATTTGGATTGTATTACTGTTTTTTTATTAGTGGTTAATTTTGTCATATAGAGTGTTTATAAATAAGTTGCTCAAAACTAACTTATTTCATTTAAGTAGGTTAAGCTTCCAACCAGTAAAAATAGATGAGGGTCATCCACATAGTACTTCATCCACATTCTGGTTTGAGGTAAATGGATAGACAAAAAGTAGTGTTAAATATTTTTATTAAATAACATCTCAGAGCAAACATATATACATTTTCCTTGAGTTTTAACATACATAAGTTGTCTGCAAAATATAATATATTGCCTGTATATCTAGAAAGCAGGAGAAGTTTTGAGTGAAGTCTGGTCCTTGATGCGGTCATTGTGCACATCAATGTGGTCATTGATGCACATCCTGTTACTGCAGAGTATATCCTCCCCACTGCTGTTTACCAAGAAATCCATGACATGGAAGAAAGTTTTGATGACCTTAACTGGCTCCACCAATATGTGTGACAGTCTCAATATCTGCTTATGATTTTAAGGTGCACAAATAGCAAATGCTGCTCACCATTTAGAACAAATTGGCTCTAAATGTTTCCAGACCGATTTCTTCCAGCCCCTCTTCTATTCAAGCAAACCGAATGTGGGCTAGTTGTGCCTAAACCATCAGAGGTCAATGGAAGTACTCCATTCTTGAATCTTTGGAAGAGACTGGCACTGAAAAGACTACCGATTGATGCTCAATATGATTCATTCTGACCAAAAATTCAGGCTTATGTTGAAATGCGGACTTGTAGCAGCCATCTGCCAATACAAAAAGATGCATAACATCTTGAAATAGAGAAGAAATGGAAGCTTCCGGGGAAGAAGAAGAGGGAGAGGATGAGAAAGAAAATACTGCAGGAGATTAGATAGAGGATGAGAAAGAAAATACTGCAGGAGATGAGATGTGCAATGTTAATGGTGCTATGGTGGTGTGACAAGTGGACTTCCTATTTTTAGGAACATTTTTGATGCCCTCCAAGTGCCGTGGGAAGATGCATAAACATTTATATCATTTGTTTGCACTTTTATTATATCCTGTAATTATTCTTTAATTAATTAATAGACATTTTAAATATATATGCAATGTCATTTGTTTAATTCTAGTGAAATAATGATAATATAATATTTTTGGATTTTACACCATAGGTATTTTTTTTTACTGGTATTATATACAATATTGTATCAAATTGCATATGTGCATATGGGGGGAAGGGGTCAAGACAAAAAGCATACTTGTGCATATAGGGGGGGAGGGGGGTCAAAAAATCATTAATTAATGCATACGTACTATGTGGATGGCCCCACATAGGCAGATAATAGGCCTAATTTGAACAGATTTAATGTGCATTTTACTTGTTAAAATAATAGAATAATACTAACTCGAAAAGGACATGAAAGAAATAATAGCTAATAAAATTTTTGTTTTTTTCTGTATTTTTATCATATTTCTAAAAAAATATTTTAACTACTGGCAATAAAAAAATAAAATGTTTATTAAGATACAATTATTTATATAAAATTAAACTAATTCATATATGTGTTAACATTATATTTTGATTATTTAAATTGGAAATAGTCAATCAAATCGTACCGTCATTATAATTTTAATTTGTAACAAAAATACTAAAAAATTTAATTATATACGATGGTGTTACACTAAATAATTTATTAAGGGATTTATACAAATTTATAACTTATACCTTAATAAAATTTAGAAGAATCCATTTTTACCTTATTTATTAAACTTAAAAATTTATTATTTTGTTTAGATAAGTATATAACATTAATTTATTTATTTTCAACGAATATTTATGTGCAAACTTTTATCCTTCTATTCGAAATAATATTTTTTTTTAATATTTTAAATAACCTTAAAATAATTATATATTTATGTTTTAAACAAATTTATCAAAAATATCTTAAAATCAGTTAAAAATATATAAGTATGTATGCGTATTAATATTTTAATTTACAGTTGAGATTAAAAAAAAACTTATTTGTGTGAGATTTACATATATAATAAGGTACATAACTAAATAAAATGTGTTCACTTTGGGGGCTGTTCAAGTATTACGTAACGCTATTTTTTGCATTTTTTATCACCCCCCCGTAACGCTTTATAACGCAAACTGAAACACCCCTATAAGCGTTATGTAACACAACAACAATAAATACCCCCCCCCCCCCACTTTAAATAGTAAAATCATAATACGCGCTGTGTTTTTGTTTACATTCGGTTTAAACAAAAGGGACATTTTAAAAAAATAAAGCGTTACGTTCACAATCAAATACACCCACCCACCCCCCTGTAACGTTGTGTAACACCAACCAAACCACCCACCCACCCCCCCCATGCGTTACGTAATACTTGAACAGCCCCTTGTCCATGCATCCAAACCATGGCTTTTTTTCACGAAACTAGAGTTTTAAGCGTTTTTTGTTCACTTTTGTGGACTTTTTCCATGTGCTTTCTCGTTATTTTGAAGTTGCGTGAAAAAAACTACAGCACTAAAAATCTAATGAAACTAGTTTTACGAAAAAACGTGTTTAGTGTGGTCTCGAAGCCGCGGCAAATTAACCAATATTCAATAGTAATTCTTCCGGAGAGGAATATAATTATATCGATAATCAATACCAAATTCATGTGAGTCATCAAAGAGGGAATTAAATCAATATATAATGATCAAAAGACTTCTAAATATGAAATTCATATCGTATAGAATTGAAATTAGCAAAATTACGTCAAATTTTGCTTGAAGAAATTTCTTATATATATATTCAAATTCTGCAAAAACTAAATAACACAAAATTTCCAATAAATAAAAAAATTGAATCACAGATATAATGACAATATCTCCTTAACATTTGCTTTCAATATATTATATATAATAAATTAAAGAGCACAATGTATTCCATGTCATATTTAAATTTGATCACATTATTACTTTTTAATGAGGAAACATTGTTTGAGCAATATTTTTAACTTCATTGAATTTTTAATATAACAAGTGTGTGATTCAATCGAAATATGCTGGAATTATGTGATTTCTATGCAATCAATATCTATTCAATAAGTTATCAAGAAACAGCTTAATTCATAAATATATTCATTTGATTTATTTCAACTACTCTTCAGTTATAAAACAATACAATATTTATTTTAAGCTGCTTTAAATATAATAAATTACGTACAAGCCATTATTTCTTAGATTAAATAATTGCAATTACAGATTGATATGTTGAAAATTTATTCAGATTATTGATATATATTTGCAATATTTCGAACCTCCCCCATTAATTATTATATCCTAAGTTGTTCACTTTCGTTATTCAGAGTTAATTATAAATCTAACAAAACATTTCAAATACCAAAATGAATAAATATAACCAAATAAAATGAGAAATAAGAATAGAATGGATGCAACAATACATTATATTCTATAATAAGCGAAAATATGACAGAATCATACGAGTACTTTATACACACATATGCTGCGGATGAAAAAAAAACGAGTTTATTTAACATTGTATAGAAGCACAATACCCTACATTAAAAATTATCATACAATTTCAACCATAGTTATACCGAATTGAACATACATACAGCAATGATTTAAGAATATTAAAAATCAGTGCCGGGCAAAAATCTTAAGCACTAACTTAGTACAAGATGTCATTATTGTTCAACTGCATCAATAATTTAAATAATGCTCATACAAAATAGCCTTAAAGGCACAAAGGTAAAAATTAAAAATAGAAACTCTTCTATTTTAAATGTTCAGTGTATATACCAAACGAAAACTATCGGCAATATAATAATAATTAAAGTATATACACATACAATAGACGTTTCATACAATTAGAAACGATTCAAAGTACTAAGCCACTAACTAAGACAAAATATAATTATGAAATATGGGAGATAATACCGGCCCAGTAATTTATATACACTATGGTGTAAAAAACTAAATAGACATGACAAACAGTATGTTAGTATAATGTAAATATGTAGAAACGATGCAGCGTTTCGATAATGTAATTCGAAACGAGTGTATATGTAATGTGGATGGCATTAAATCAGATAAGCATACAGACAAACGCTAGGCATTTGAATAATAGATAGTGGGTAGAGAGAGAGAGAGCAGACACAAACACACAATTTAATTGGTTAAAGAGCAGACTGATAACAGTTCTACATGCCTGAGGGGTTGAATCCGAACAAGAACAGTTGTTGTGCTGCCGGTATTGAGGGATCCGCTGTTTGCTGTTGCTGCTGCTGTTGTTGTTGCTGCTGTTGTTGCTGCTGCTGCTGCACAAAGACGGGCTGAAAGTTCGGGAACTGCGTGTTTGCCTGAAAGTGTTGTGGTTGTTGTTGCTGTTGAGCTAACATCTGTCGCTGGCCTGTTTGATCCACAAAGTAGTTAGCCATTGTCTGCCCGCCAGATGGTACATACTGTGGCTGTTGAATATGCTGCTGAGTATGTGCTGGTGCTGGGCGTGCTTGTTGCATACCGGATTGGTGCATGGCCGCCATTCCATACAAGTTGGTGTACTGCTGAGGTACTGTGTTGTGGAGAGAAACCGCGTTCTGCAACTGTTGCTGTGGCTGCTGTTGTTGTTGTCTAGGGGACGGTGGCTGACGCTGTTGAATGTACTGTCGAGGAGGTTCCGGTGGAGGCATGGGGGCCACTCTATTGAGTGCTTCTCGTGTACGAGGAGGAAGAATAAAAATGGTGGGATGTGGATCCTCACTCCTAGCACACTCAAGCACAAAATCAATAGTTGATTGCAATTTTTCTATATCCATTTTCCATTTAGACTGACCAATTCCTGGGGAGGCTGAGGAATTACCTGATGGAGTGTTAGCCTGGTAGAGAAAATCTCTGCTTTCATGTAAATTGGACGAATCATTTGGATCAGACTCGATATGATTGGGTGGGACGCCACCTGACCCTGGGTTCATAGAGTGGTGGTAGGGAGAATTCTGTAGTTGACCACCGGTGTTTTGTTGCTGGTTGTAGTGATCAGGAATTTGTTGGTGCATTGAAGGCTGCATCATATGGGATAATTCAGGGGGCACAGTTGTCATATCACAAATTTTAAATATTGGATATTGCCTTGTTCACTGTAGGCTGATCACAGAATTTGTCTTGTTGCTGTTTCAGATTAAAATATTACAACTGAAACAATTGCCTTGTAACGTTGTGAAGAAAGCAAGGTGTAAAATTGTAATTGATCCCTGAATACTGAAAAAACAAAACATTGAATTATTATGAATTATCGATTTAAGTTACAAATAAAGATATATAAAAATTACCACTAACAAAAAAACAACTAAACTTACAATAAAACTAAAAATGGAATCCCCAGAAAAAATAAAATAAATCAAGTACCTATATTATCCAAAATCATTTGAAAGATCTGGTAAAACAAATATAAATATAATCAAAAAAATATAATACAAAAAATTAAAACAAGAATTTAAGACCATGTTAATCAAATGACTTTAATTTTGACTTTACTTTCTTCATCCAGAAATATAAAACTACACTTGCTTTTAAATATTTATTTATCGATTATAGATCGAATATGTAGTTAACAAAAAACAAGTAGCATATATTACATTTTTGAATAAATCTAATTAACGAAATAAAATATAATATGGCAGTATTGTTATAGTCATAGACAAAAATAGTATTATAAACCTATTCTGAATATTACAAATATATATGCCACTGCTCTGTAGTAGCATTATAATATAAATGCATTATAAATTTGTATGTAGTATAAATATGCACAAAAACTAAACCTACCAAAAGGTAACATATTTTCCTGTGAATATATTTTTAATGATTAAAGGTGTTTTTTCAATATTATTATAACTCCTTTTCTAAATGAATAAAATTTATTATTACTAATATTTGACTAAGTTAAGCAGGGTTCATATGCACCTCTCTTGAAAAGTTAAAGACCCTTACTAGATATGTCCAAGATTTTTTGGAGTCTTTTTAGATTTTAAATTTAAGACTTATTATTATTATTATTATATAGCCATATTAAAAAACATATAAAAGACATTTTGAAGACTTTTTGGAGAATTTAAAAAGTTTTAAATTAAAATTCATGACCTTTGACTGTACATATAATCAATAAATTATCAATTAATAGAATATTAAAAGCTATATAACTAACGTTTTAGAAAGTATGCAAAATAATGAAATTAGTAAAAAAAATGACATCTAGATAAACTTCCCAGAGTTTTCAATGAGTTTTTAATGTTTTCCAGGATACACAAAATCATATGTATTATGGGACCAGCTAGAACATTTTGTTGCTGCTGCTTTTTAATAATTATAAATAAATTTTCATTGTTTAATGCAGCTTACTGTTTATTGATCAACAAACATAATTACATGGTAAAATAGCTATTATGGAATTATAGATATAAAATGTTTTCAGTGTTGCCAATATTCATTTAATAAAAAAGGCAAGGAAAAAAACGCAGTCTGTATGTAACTAAAATAGGAAATAATGCCAAAGTATATTATAGACATAATATGTCATTAAAAAATGGGTAAAAAAGAGTCATCTGAAAATATAGAAAATGTCAAATAAATAAATTTTACAGGCATGAGAGTTGACTAGAAATAAAAATTCAGAACTACTTTTGTTATAACTTTATCTCCTAGTATGTATGGCGAGGTGTTTAACCACTTGTACCCAGGTGGCAAGACTGTCTTGCCATGACAAGTACATAAATTTTATGGAGTTTTATTCTAGCTAAATCAATGAAGAAATAGGTTTGACTACTACTAGGTTTTGAAATAGAGTATTTTATTATATATTTTTCTATGCCAATTTACTCTGATATACAGGAATGGGAATAGCAGTTTTAAAAATCCACTGAAGTCAAACTTTTGGGCCCATTATAAAAATTAAAAAAATAGTATTTTCTTGTAGTAAAATGATGGGGGTGGAATTAAATGTCTGGAATTATCACATTAATATCATGCAAAACCATTTCATAAAAAATGGGTAACCCTTTCTTTCATAAATTTCATTCAATTTTTTCACAAAATCTCCTGGATATGCTCCAGATAAATCTGTATTGGGCTGGATGTAATGCAGACAAATAGAAAAACTATGCTCAATGGAGGATCAACATGTTTAGAAATTAAAAACCTAGGCGAAATCACAAAAACCTAGGTAAATTCCTATTTTCCTAAGTGGTGAGAACCCTGTTATCAGCATTATGACAAGTTCATAAAATTGGCAGTTCTTTGTAAGGTTATGATATATCTATGGTCATCCTTTAATGAATGGTTCTGAATTACTATAGTGTATTCAGTTAAGTGGAATTATATTTTATATATAATAGATTATAGAAAACTTTTTGCTAATTAGAACATTTCACTTTCACTAAAAAAATATATAGTAATAGTCAATATCTCATAATTGCATATACTCATGATATATTACTGGATATAAAATTATAAACCATTAGAAATAATTTACTAATACAATGTACAATTTATTTTGTGTTTATTATTATAAAATATAATTATACATGTTACTAAAACTGATCATTTATTTGCATAATATTTATATCACCCCACACAGAAATATAATGTAATTGTATGAGCCTACCCCAATTAGTTCAGTGCATATAAATTAACAGCCAACATTAGTTTGGGTGGCTTGTATATAGTGGTCTTGCAAGGTCTGTCCTATATAGCTTTCATGAATTATGTAATAAGCATTGCTATATTCACTACAAAAAAGTTTAAGATTATAATTGAGTTTTCTTACAACAGACTACTATAATGACCTATGAGATAATAGTGATAAGTCAATGAATGTCTTTTTGTATTTATCAAATATATTTATTATTAGTATAAATTTGTGCTATTTATTCATTGAATTTTTATCCTTCTAAGTAAAATCAACATCAACATGATTACACATGTTTTTTTTATTTCCCAAAACAAATTATTTTATTATTAATAATGGTGCAACATAGCAAACCCTTTGCGCATTTTATGATAAAAGCACCAAATTTGGCATAAATGTAAATTAATTAAATATGTTGCAAACATTTAAGGATATTGGGCCACTTGAAATTCTCTCTTTATGTCCACAATGTTGGATTTCAAAATGTCTGCCATCTCAAATTTTTGTTGAGATCATAGAATTCTGTGATCACTCTGGCAACTTCTGTTTTGCACTAGGGTTGTCAGGAGCTCAACTGACAATCAGGATTGAAGAGAACACCCCCTGAATTTTCTGGCTACATTTGGGTGTTTGGTGGGGATTTCAGCTATGTCCGTCAGGTGCACTGATATCCACCTAGCATAGTAGCATGAATGATCCCGTCCTGAGAGAATGCACATACACTAGAACCAACAGTTCTAGTTCCAGCACAGTTGACTAATATTGAAACTGGGGAATGTTTTACTATCTGTGGTCCTCTGCACATCCATTCAAACAGAGGAAGGCCTATGGATCCCTGGTTTCTCCCAGCCAGTAGCAGTTGTATGCACATTGTTGCAAGATGTGCAGTGTTGCTGCAGACACACCAATGTGCTCTTCTTGTGTGCAAAACATGGGATACTCACAGGAATGAGTCTTCTGTCACAATCTGATCAAAGGTGACCACTGGTGTCTGTCCAGGATTCAGGTGTTCCACAGCATTTTTCATGATGTCCATTGAGTGCCAGATAATGGCCCTATGTGGGCAATTTCTAGGAAGAGTGGAAGCAGTGACATTGGGGTGATGACTCGAGCATTTGGTGGCTGTTGGCTGGCATGAAATGCAGCCCAAGATATGTTATCATTGCCCATTGTATCCAGTATTGTCTTCCAGGACCTACTTTGCATTGCCTAGCAATTGGTATTCTTTATCAGTGCTGTTTTGAAGTCTCCTCTGGTAATTGATGCTACTATAGCATCTGGGGCAGACAACTGCTTGAATTTGATGCTGCTAGTGACAGAGGGCGGGGTATATCAGTGTAGTAGTGTGGCATGGGGGTGACTGTCTTGGATCATGTATCCCCAGATCCTTTAACAATGAGGATGCTCCAATTCACTCTTTCACCAGTGTAAGAAGGATGTCGTATGAGGGAGATAGCTGTACCATAGAAGGAGTCCTTTGATGTTGTTGCACTGGGGTTGTGAACTATGTTGTGAATAGAACATTGCCACTAAAACATACCTTTAGATACCAGAATCAAGTAAATAGCTGCATTATGTCCATAGATAATAACAAACATAGATTTCAAGAAGCATCCCTTTTGAAATCCAATATGGCGGACATAAAGAGAGAATTTCAAGTGGCCCAATATCTTAAAACGTTAACACATATTAACCCTTTAAACCCGGATGAATCCACTGTGTATTCATGGCTATATTATGTTTTCCTTTGCTTCATATGGAATAAAAAACAGTATGCTTATGGGGTTTGTTGCATTGAACATCCATAGGTAGAGAGGGGATTTTTTTTCTAAATGTCCAAAGCACAAATAAGGGGTTTTATTCTCATTGGTCAAATATTTTGTTTACATCACATTTTTTGTTATAACACCCAAATTGCTGCATTCCTATTAGTTCAAATTTTTGCCCATAACACTATTGAGTTTTTCGATTTATATATATATTGTAAAATATAATAAAAGGTCATTGTGCTGTTATTTTTGTTATCGAATTATGTCATAGTCATCTTCTGCATCCGTTAAACAAGCCTGGGAAGTAGTCTTTTCAGTTGAAGATATTAGAAATTTGCCAGTTCCTAAATTTCTTGGGGATCATGGTTTATTACCTCAGTCATATTCAGGAAGATCAGCTTTAAAGCAAAGAAGACTTTGTAAACTTGCTTTTTCTGAACAATCTATGGCAATTCCTAGTTGACTGTACAAATGAGTGAGCTGGACTGCATCCACCAGCTCCAAGGAATATGATTCAGTGGAGAAATACGGACATAGCTGAGCTACAGCACTGGTTGGGTGTAGTACTATATCCAACCAAAGGAAATAACTCTATGACACGGAATTGTAGAAAACTACCACAAACCAACTGTTTTGGAAGAATGCAGTCAGAAAATGGGTGGAGTTGATATTGCTGATAGACTCTTTTGTGTGGTACAAGGCTACCCAAAAATCTTTCCTGTGGTACAAAAAGCTGGGGATCTTCATGATGCAACGAATGCTCATCAATGCATACTTTCTTTACAGGTAAACAATATAGAAATAAAGTAATTTTGAGATGACTAATAATATATAATATATATGCATGAAAACATTAAAAAAAATACTAGTTATAACAATCTGTTTTGTATACATTTTTTAAATACTTCTCTTTTTCTTCTACTCATAATGAATTATTCAAAATTTTGACTGTCTGAAAAACTTATTTATTTTTATAATTTATAAAAAACAATTTATAATGAAATTATAAATGTTATCAACAGATTTCTTGATATTTTTATTATATTATTTTTTGTAATACAGTTATTGAGTTACACACACAACTGTTATATAATGTCATAATTGATATCTAGATTTTGCACTTCAACTCGTATTTCTCTTTGCAGAGATATGAGACAACCAGGGGCCTCTTTTCTCTCATTTAAGGAGAGCTATATTGCATTAGTCCTTCATGTTGCACATTGCCACCTGCAATCCAAACCCCTGATAACCTTCCCCAAGAAAGCATTGTTGACAGGGTTACATTATAGAGACCACACGATTTGTCTGACTAGGATGGTGTGCATGCAGTGTTCTGGCCAGCCAGCCCTTTGCTGTTGGAGAAGACGTCACCAAGGGCTACATTAGATAGCCCTATAGATAGCCCTATAATGTGTTGACTCTCATTTCTTTACATAATCGTTTTGTATACATAACTATAAAATTGCTACTATGCCCCTATGCTGTAAATATACACATTATAATTCAACTAAATTATTTTATGTTTCCCTTTTTTGTCTTTATTTTAGTTACTATATTATACTTACCTAATTGCCATAATATTGTGCACGTTGATTATTTATAAAATGAACAAACTGAAAAAGTACAAATTACTGTATTAGAAAACATACACTTTTGTGAGTTGTTTAGAAAATAATAAGGCAAATGCTAATAATTTGTCAAAATTTCGAGATTTTGTAACACATTATTTGTATATATATACTAATAGGTAAAAAAAGATATTATTATAATGTAAAATACAAATTTGTAATATATTTGTATCTTGCAAGATATATATTGACTAAATAATAAATGCTAAGTATTAGGTATTATAAAGCATTTTATTCTAAACCTAGCTGATTATTTATCCAAGCTTTGCACAAGACAAGTATAGTGAATTACACATATTCCGATAAATATGACATCAAATATTGGGCCAATAAAAATGCAGGAATCATCTCATTTGATTTTTAAATATATTATGTTTTTAGAAATAAATTTGTATACCCGGGTCTAAAGGGTTAATGTACACTTATACCAAATTTGGTGCTTGTATCACAAAATACACAATAATTTTTAACATTTGGGCTAAGCCACCACACTATTACTTTATAAATATTATAATTATTTCTTTCAGCAAGGTGAAGGACAATAGAATAGCTTTTCTAAATTTTAAAGCCAGATTCATTAAAAAAAAGCAATGCTAAAGCTGAACTTGGTCTTCCCAGCACACCTCCCTGAACTGATATCTGCTAATGAAAAACCCACCCAGACCATGAAGGAGCAGCTGGTGTTGCTATGGGTTTAGCTGAAAACTAACACACAACATATATATGCATGTCCTGCATTTCCAGGAATTCCCAGTTTATGTCTGGATGAATTTGTCCTTAATAAACTCCTATACCACCCATTTATAATAATTAATTTTTATCTCATTGGTAGATATTTATTCTTTGCATGACTGAGTATTCATTTTATATAATATAAAAAGTATTTTTTAAACTTTTATAATCAATAATTGTAATAATAGTATAAGTGAGAATTATTTTGTAATTTTATGAACTTGTTTACAGAGAATATACCATCAAAGGATAATTAGAAATATAGGTTTTACAAATAATGTATTTGTTTGATCTATCCTTATAAATATAGAATAGTGAACAGCATTTGTATTTATTAGGGTGTGTTTTTGTATGAAAATGTATAATGTGGTATCAAATTTATTTAGAAAAATAACTGCAACTTTTTTGTGGCTAAAGTGTTGTGGAAAGTCTATTGTAATGTACAGAGTATGATAGTATGACAGGCAGCACTTTAACCAGTACAGGGCTCGAAATTAAACTTTAAAGTCACCTCCCACTGGGCAGTACTTGAAAATTTCCACCCACCCAGAAAAATTTACCTGCCTGAAATCTACTTATGCATTATTTTGTGTTATTTTACTTAACTATGGAAACCTATATTTTTTTTAGTGATTCATCACTATCATTATTAGTTAAAATAGTTTAATGAGCAAATTAAAGTTGTGGAAGTCCAAATGAGTAATATATTTATTGTTCCATCAAATTATAATACCATGTTCAATAAATGTACAAGGGGGTGATTTCATTGAATGAATGGATATAGGTATGTGTGTGGATAACATTGTCAATTTAGAGTTTGTCATTCATCAGATGAGTAGTCATCCTCTTTGAAATCTGGTATAACAAGCACTTACAATAGAATTTAGTTAGACTGTTCATCTAAGAGAAAGAAAGGAGAATCCATATTTTGCTAGCTACTTATCCATTTTGTCTGTATGTCTATGTAGTTTGCATGCTTATTGTAGTCCATAGCATATAAAGCACTTCTTTAAAGACAAGTCCATAACATATAAAGTCCCTCTTATGTACATTTGGATATTTGCATTTATTTTAAATTTATTTCAAAAAAATATATAGGCACTAAATTTTAAATATTAATTACACTTTACAAAAGAATTTACTAAATTTGACACAATAATGAATTTTATACCTTTTTACATGCAAATTTGAGAACATTAAAATATGAGAGTATGCATTTATTTTAATATTTACCTTAATAAGATTAAACAATAAATTAATAAATCAGAGGTAAATTTTTTATATGTAGCTGTGTGACTTTTTTAGAGGTTGGTAAATGATGAGAAACACTTAATTAATTTAAAATGAAATTAAGAACTATTGACAATTTAAAATTTTTTAAAAAATACAAATTGAAAGCTCAAATATCAATGTCATCAAATTATTTTTTTAATATTTGATATGATTTATATAAAACAACTAGTAATAATTCTATATTTGATATTAAATTGTTTTTTTTTTAATTATGTAAAAAAGTATCAAACATTAATTTTAAATCAGATTAAAATCCTTTATAATGAATTATTCATCCAAATCTGTCTGTAAAATGTCTTTTCATTAAAAGTTTTTATTAAAACATAAAATTGACACAATTGTTTATAGTAATTAAATTACAAAGTTTTTTAATACCAAAACTTTATATTATATGCTAAAATTTTTTTTAAATAATTTAATTAATACTTCAGCCAGAATTGGCTGTAATTGCAAGGTCTAGTTTTTCTGTTGCCTCTTATTCATAAAAAAAAGATTTTAAATGAAAAAGTGTAGATGTACTCCAATTAGAATAATTACCATTAAAATTCAGTATTTATAATAGTTGTATGTGGAACTGAAAGAAATAGCATTAGTAGAAATAATTCTAATTGTATATTTAGTATTGGAATCAATCAAAATAAAGTTTTTGGAAATACCTTGGTCAATGTTAATATCATAGAGCAGGTATCAGCCATCAAGCCATTATCAGATTTAATTACTGATTTAAAATAAATTGATACACAATATTTTTCAACTAAGCATACTAATAAAATGGGCTCTTTTAATGATTAAATTTATAAAGATAAATAGAAAATTTATATGTAGTAATATTGATAGTTTAATATTTTGAAATTATCTTCAAAAAAAATTCATTAAATATGATTTTTTAATTTGTAATAATAATTTTACAGCAAAAATGCTAATTTGTATTAATTTCCTAATATAACACTGACATGGAATAAACTTTTGAAATTATATCATTACTATATTTTATATTAAAAATAATATTGAATTGCTCAATATTCATAGCTTTTAGTATTCCATAGATTAGTAATATCAAGATATTAAATATGAATGAATAGTACAAAAATATTTATACAAATTCAAAGATGATAATGAAATATAATCCAATGATCTAAAAATATTAATTTTCAGCAGTGATTAATATAATGTTGTAATCTATTTCCTGGTAACCCAAATCAACGAAGCAAGAAGAATTTATACATATTATTTTCACAAATGAATTATTCCTGATTTTTCATACATATTTTTATTGAGAATAATATGTTTTATCTATGTTTAAAATATGAAAAACAATATTTACCGTGTTTTAAAAACAAAAAATATTTTCTTTCAAAAAATTATTTCTGAAAAGTGATTTAATTGAAACAAACAAAATATTAAATATATTTCTTTGTCTAACAATATATATATAATTAATTATCGGTATATTAATATATATCATTTAAAGCGAATAAGAAAATCGTACCAGTAATCAAAATATTTCAAATAAATTTGATATATGTCAAAAATTAATTAAAATATATATCTAAAGAAAATATGATATTTTTTAGAAATTGAATTATACCTTTTTAATAATCAAGAAAAGATAAATTTAAGTGGATTTTTACGATTAAAAATAACTTTTTAGTAGTTTAGATATTTATACGTTAAACTAATTGAAATCTAAATGAATTAAATTTAAATAATCGTTATATTTAAAAAAAAATTATAGTGAAGTTTCAATCATGAAAATAAAATATTCTATATTAAAGTATATTTATAAAGTTTTAAATGATTTAAGTATTATAAATAAATTCTAAAAAGCTATTTATGTTAACTAATAAGTTCTGTAGTTTATAATTATTATTTAGAATAAATTTGCAGCAAAATCTAAAAAGATTGTAATTGCAGTGTACTTTTTTATTTATAACAATTTCTTTAAATTCAAATTGGATTTGATTTTGAATATAATTATTAAGAACAATGAATTATACATTATTTATTATCTGTATCGATAATCAATAGAACATTCATGGGAGTTATTAAAATGCAGTTCAATTATTTACGGTATTAATTTCGTTTAAAAGAGGGTAATCAATCAATATATAATGATGGAAAGATTATTAAAATATTGATTGAATATCCTCTTTAAAACGAAATAAGACTGTATATATTCGAAATGCGCTCTGGACGATTTTTTGATCAGTTTGCCGGTCTAGATAAATAATATATAAGTCAATGATTAAGAATATCAAGTTTGGATCGATATCTGAACCATTTTATACATTTCCAAGTACTTATATGGAACATATATGTACACGATAAATCAATCTATCATTGATAAAATCGTATATATTTTATATTGATGTGATGTACATATACCTAACGTATGTCCAAATAGTGGTGATTTCATAGTTATGTAATAAATAAATACATGGATATTTGCAAATCCACACATATCTAAGATATTCAAACTAACAATTCAAAAGTTCTGCTATTTGGTTTGTAAGAAAGCATGAGTCCACATTTTATGTCTTTTTTATAGACGTCACTTAAGTTTGGTAAATAGTTTGAAAGGTTCTATAATTCTACTACTTAGCTATATAGCATGAAAATAAAAATTTTGCTTAATTATTTAGTTAAGAATTCATTTATAAAAAAACCTAAAAGGTACATAAAAAAAGCAAACAAAAATCAATCAAAATATAGTATAAGATGTTTATTGGGCAATAACATAATCAAATTTGGTCTGCTATTTTATGAGCACATAAGGACAAGAAAACACTACACATTATTATTATCGTAAGAGAATAGGTACTTCCATAATTTCAATAGCTTAATATAAGCACACATATATACGTTAACATAAATATAAATCAATTTTAAAAATATCATTTATTTATGTATTTATAGTGCTGATATATATAGAGTTGTATATTGTAGTGTCTTGTTTTTAAGGCATTTTGTCGTTTTTGATATGCCAATTGTAAAAAATGAAGCGATAATTGTAGGTAGATGCATATTTACAGTATTACAATGTATACTAATAGGGATATTATATGCAATCATAAGTAAAAAAAACAACAGGAAACCGATTTAATTGTATCAATTAGGTACAATAAAAAAATGAACATATAGAGAAATATCTACTTATATATGATCTCAGTATGGCAGGCAAAAAATTATGAACTATACTATATAATATCAATAAAATATCACAAATAATGATAGTGTTAATTAAAAAAAATGATATGCGTGGAATAATTATATACGGTTGGCATTAAATAAGAATGCTGAGTTGGTGTTGCATTATACTTAGTCTTCTAAATCAAGTATAGTTTGGATTGTTTAATAATATCTAAAACTACAAGAAACAATATTTATATAGAGAGAGAGTAGAAAAAACTACTCAGAAATGAAATTATTATATAATACTCAAGGGGGGGGCATGTTTGTACCACATGGTCATGTTTTAAATGGATATGATACATAATTTCTTAATAATACAAGTAAAAAAAGTGAAGCAGATAGTATAAGTAATATAACAACATAAATAAAATGTTGACATAATGACGCGTATAGTTAAGTTAGTACTACATTTGAAATGAACCAATCAGAAAGATTTCTCGTCAACAATCAATGAATATAAGTATGCTGAGATAATAATTTTATGCAATGAAAACAGAATAAACAGACAAATTGATGTTTTCAAATCATGTCATGTAGAGTGAATATTAAAAAAAACTCACAATAGAGAAATTAAGTAAATAAAGTAAATAAATATAATATAACGATTAATATACAGGTTGAAGTGTGCAGAAAACATAATAAAATATAGAAAACAAATTGTGTAGATATATAAAGCAAAAGGAATACAGGAAGTCGAATAGTAAAAAGCTGAACTAGGTTGAACCATATTTAACTAAGAAATCAAACAAACCAACAAATAAGAAAAATACACTCAAAAGTGAACGATTTGCAAGTACATAATTTTCAAATGTTTACAAAAATATGTAATCAATACACACGGCTTAAAGTTGTCACGAAAAAATCATGCGTTATAAATTAAAAAATATTTCACTCGAATTTAATTATTAAAATGATATTTCCAAACTAATAAAATATTCTGATAAGAAAATCTATAAATTCTAAAGGTATCAGAGTTATGTTTTCTGAAATGTATTTTATGTGCGTTTAAAAAACAGTACAATTGCATGGAAATATAGAAATATCTACATTTTTATTTGAATTGGGGATATAATGACCTCCTACAGAATTGAATGGCAGGATTAATACACCTTGAAATGTTTCACCATTGAAGAAAAATTACTCGTCAAAAGCACATTTTGATTTAAATCTGAATGATATAAATATAAATTGAATAGAATCACTCGTCACTCGTGCTTGTTGCCTAGCTCTGCTCAAAGCTCTGTCGATTTCGTTCATCTGAAAGGAAATATGAAGAGTGTATGTCCAACATTACGACTCCGAAAAACGAACCATAAGTGTTATGTTATTAATATTTCGTGAACTTTGTGATATTTAATTTTTTAAATAAAACGATTTTCAGCTCAGGTTTTCAAACAGTTATTAAAAAATTAAAAATTTTCTATTGACACAATATAAATTTTAGTTTAATAATAATAAAATGAAAACAGAAAATTTGTCTTTACTGATTTTTGTGAATAATATACCGTATTAATATACATAAATATCAGTTTGTAGATCAACTGAGGAATAAAGAAACTATAACATAATACATTAGATATCAATTAAAAAATATATATTTATTAATTTGAAAAGAACTATTTAAAACAAAAGCTGCTCTAAAAAGTCATTACTTATCACAATGTTAAGCATACTACTCATGCACTACTGATACTACTCATGCTACTGATATTGTATAATTAATGATTAACAAGAAAATAAATTAAATATAATTGTTTGCAGTAAGAAAAATGTAATAAGTTGTAAGAAAAAATGCAATAAGTTGTAAGAAAAAGGTAATAAGTTGTAAGAAAAAGGTAATAAGTTGTAAGAAAAATTGTAAGAAGTTGTAATAAAATTGTTAAAAGTTTGTTAGAAAAATTTTAAAAGATGTAAGAAAAATATGTATCCTAAATTTTGGGAATACGTTTGGGTACAATTCTAAATAATTTGTTAATAGTTTTCAGTAGTATGAATTTTATTCTGAAGTATATTTTACACAAGTCAAATAAAACTTGTGGTCGATTTTTTAATCGATATAGATATTTCGATGTCATAAACTATTTTAAAAGAATTCAAATAAATTTAAATAATAAGAAAATTTAAAGTAATAATTTACGAATTAAAAAAACTCAACCAAAAACAGAGGCACCTGACGCAAGTGTATAAAGATAATCAACAAGGCATTCCAGTGCGTAAACCACCCGTTCTTTCAGTATAATGATTTGGAAAATATGTGCTGTAAATATTTACCTACAAGCACCCTGTTTATAAATTTTATATATTTACAAACAAAACTACATAGCTATACAGTGTCAACTTTAGCCAAACAACAAGACCATTTATATTATATTTTACCTATATAACACGGTCAAAAAAGCTCGTTCAAGTAGTTTTGAGAGTACTTGTTTTGCTTCTACATACACCGGCTATTTAATCACAGTACTTTAAGTTGAAGTTGAAACTGCCACGAATTTGTAAAGGCTTATACTAAATCTCATATTGTAAGAAAAGTAATTAAAAATTTTAAAAAAAGTATTCACTACGAATTTACTGAAATAAAATCGTAAAACTTCATTAGGTTACCTACTGCTGGAGATTATATAGCTCCAACCGTACACGTGAGTTTCAACTTCAAAACTTAAAATCAGCTTTAAAGCAATGATTGAGGGAGCCTGTGGAGGTTGTGGACGATGAGAAGGTAATCATGATGGAGAGAGAGAGAGGGAGGGAGGGAGATGGGGCAATGGAAGAGACAAGCACAGCAGCTAAAGGTGGCTGGAGCACTCACTGGCTTGTCTCTTGGAGACCTGACTGATCTCTTTAGCGAGACTTTCGCGCAATCGAAGCACCTCTTCTCGGCTGGACCGTTCACGTTCGACATCCGAGTGGGTGACGGGGCGTCCACCCAGGGAGGGGTCTAACTCGGACTCGGTCCATTCCTGCATGCTGATTGGTTGAGGGGGAGGGTAGGTGAGTGAGGTGAGGGGTGGGCATGTTTTGGGAGGTGGAAAACTGTCCCAATTTTGGTGGAAGGAGTAGCTTCAGAAAGGGTGTTTTGGTGTCAAAAGGGAATATTTTCTGATTTGTATTTGTGATTATATAAAATATCCTATTAATATTTATAGACATATTTTTCAAGTAAATGCTGTACAAGTTTGCAGTATTCTATCATGCCTAATTATATCATATACATATTTTGGAGGGGCAAGTTATGTTGTCTTGTCTAAAAAAGAATGAAATTGTTATCGGCAGGCGACCAGAACAGTTTAAAGAAGAAACAAATTAAAAAAGATTAGATTAATTAAATGAGAGCATTAACGCTGGGCGAAAAGGGTGAATCTCTAATGTACACATTAAAAGAAAAATAAATGGCAAAAAAATAAATGCGAATATATTAAAATTTCTATGTAAAATAAAGTTGATGAATAGACTCGTACAAAATAAATACAGAAACCAAAAACTAATCGATACAAAAATATAATCTAATGATATCGAAATTTTAAATCTTAAAATAAAATCATTAATATTACCAAAATGTTATATCTACAAGAATATCTTCAAAAGAATATGAGTAGAAATTTAAATTAAGTTTGAAAATCTAATAAAATTATAGATTTTGATTGAATCTAGGTAATCCGTCATCGTGATTGGATGTTAGTAAATGCCTCTTACGCATTGCATAATGACTCACCTATTCGCGGCGACCATCTTACGAATGTTGTTGACCCTCTGCTCTCGTTGATAGCGTGATTCGTCGTCCAGTTGTGAATCATCATTCACCTCATCTCCGCTCAGGACATAGCGATCCCGAATCTCGATCTGGTCTGGCGTCTGCATCTGATGAGCCCCAGGGAAGAAACAAAAAGTAAGCCTTATATAATATTATTACTGTAAAGATTCTACATTATTAAATGTCTGTGGTAGATGTATAAAGTACATTAATAATAATCAAAACATATTATAGTTTCATTGTTGATCATAACAAAATGTAATTTGCCCCAAATTCTTTAAAAGAGTAAGCGTTCTATCTCGATATTATTGACACAGAAAGTGAAGTAGTTTTTTACTTGACCTTAGAACAACAATCGTAAATGTCATACCAATGTCGAACCAATTGTAGAAATCCAAAAAGTTTAACAGATAATTTATCTAATAATTAATCAATATTGAAAAGTTTGATGATCTTCATTAAAATTTTTTATAATTTTTTTTAAATAGATTAAAAATACAAAAAGTAAATCGATACTAAAATAAAATTTAATAATAAAATAATTTAAAAATGCCTTTAAACATTTAAAATAGAAATACCCATTAAAAATGACACCTATTTTACTTCAAATGATGTTAGATCTACAGTTACAAGATTCCACACCATGCTTACATTTTAGTCATTTTAGATAGAGGGAAAAACAATGAGAACATTTTAAAATTAAACGTTCTTGTATTTTTAAGGACGCTTTACCATTTTAAAATCATGTTAAACTTTATTAACCTAGCAAATCAATGAAACATATTATATAAAAACACAATACATTAATCAAAGTAAAAAGAGTGCAGAAATAGTATTTTGTAAAGTATTTCAACAAAATATCACAACATATTTCTGTAAGTTCGGCCAAATTAATTATTGATCCGAAAAACTATCAAACATGCATAATATTATATTACATTCAATAAAAGCAATTACTTATATTATGCTGAATTCAGAACAATTGCAATATTAAAAGCTTGTCCAATATATCATTTTCTTTATATCAAATATAATTATCCAACCAGAAAACTATTTAAAATGATGAATTAAGTTAAAAAAAAACATTGACACGAATGTGTGCATGAAGCGGTTTTCTGATAAAAAATCACTATTTTATTCGATTTAATAGAATTTCTTTATTATTAGATTTAAATATAATTTACAAAAGCATGTATATGTGGGACAAACTTAAATTATCAACTGAGCTTTTATCAACAAGGATTTCAGTAGGTATAAATATAATGCATAGCTGATCAGACAATCATTAAGACCTAACACAAGTATTAAATTAATGTCAATTTCTCAAGGATTCCATGCGTATAATTTGTGTTAGTCGTACTATAGGTATCAGAAAGTTTACGGCATGTTAGAAGTTTGTTAGTTGTGGTTACAACAGAATGTGAGGGAGATTCTACTCAAAATGGTGAGCAACAAAATATGTTTAGTCAATTTTTGTGATGAGAAATTTAAAATAGTCAATAATTCAGAGAGTAAAATTAATCAGTAAATCGATAATGTGGATCGAAACAACCAGTTTGAGCATGAAGACAGGGTGGGGCAGGGGTGGGCCAACAATACTTACCAGGCTGTCGATTGCAGATTGGTTGTAATACACAGAATCCTCCTCACTAAGAGGAACATTCCGTTGCTAAAAGGAACCGATCGATGGGGGAGGTGAAGAGGTTCATTAAAAACGGTGGACTTCATATACAATTATGTTTGGGTAATAATGAAGTCTGTATTAGGGTCTAAATTATGTGATCTGTAATATGGTCTATGACTATGCTAGGGTAAAAAATTACAGTGTCAAAATTTCTATTGAAGTTTACAGAAAATGTTTGTCCTTAGTTGGACATTTGAATTTTTTAATAAAATCTTCTACACATTACATACATAGTAAATAGTAATGGACTTTCGATAGCGTTTTGCGTTATTATGTAACACTAATTAATTAAATATGCTATGTAAATATTGCTATTATAAGGTGATTAAAAATGCAATCTTGATTATTTGGTGTATATACTATTTTGAATTTGAAAATTTTTTGCATACATTGACTAACTTTATGAAATTTTATCATTTTTATATAAAACGTAGAAGCAACGATAGTTATAAAAATTTCAACTTACAGAATTTCCATTCTCTCGATTCCAGTAATCAACTTCGCCAAAGGATTGATGTTGACCCGACTATGATACAAATGAAAACAAATATTGTTACATTTTGGAAATTTCATATTATTATTAAAAAAAGTTAAGAAAATTAATGTAATGAGACATATAATATCGAAAGTCAGAAATTAGGATTGTTTAAATAGAATATTGTAAATTATAGCAACTTTTGTGTTATTCAAAAATATATAATGCTCATCCTCTGACGGATATTGAAATATAATACAACCATTGACTTATATATTATTTATCTATACCGGCAAACTGATCAAAAAACGTTTAGAGCGCATTTTAATTATATACGGTATTAGTTTCGTTTAAAATGTGGGAATTAAATCAATATTATATATTTTAATAGGCTTTTTATCATTATATTTTGATTGAATTTCCTTTTAAAAACGAAACTATATTACCGTATATAATTGAAATGCATTAACTCCCATGAATTTAATATTGATTATCGATATAGATATATTCCTCCGCGGACGTTTATTATTATTATATATTGGTCAGTTTTCCAATCTAGATAAATAATATATAACTCAATGAATACAAAATGCCAATTTTTAACAAGAGAGCTTAAAGTGGTCAAGATTTATAAAAATCATTATTTGAAAAGGCCGATTTCAATGATTTTTGCACCAAAAATGCGCAATTTTATAAAGGTTGTTAGTTATTACTAGTTAAAAGTTAGTTATTACTATTCTAATGAAATAATTGATTTCGACATTTACATCTACATTTACATTTAAATTTTCAATTGTTTTGAGTTGTCAAACTAACAATTATCTAAAAATTGCGACGATATTTATATTTTAATCAGATTTCCGATATAATTGCGATTTTAAAATTAGCAACTGAAAATAGACTGCATAATATATATTTTGTACATTTATAATGTAAGCTATTTTTAAGAAAATGTTACGGTAGACCATAATATACATTACACTAATTAGCGTAACTAGATATATAACTAGTATAGATATATAATGTCTATGCAGTAGACTATTATATGAAGAACAAACTCTTGAAATAGTATTAAGGCAGGTAGGCTCCATTATTTGAAGATACTATATAATATGTACACTAAGTGTTGAACAATTCTAAAGAATATTATTCACTCTATGCAGCATACTATTCTCAATGATTTCTTTTACATTTCAACGGTCAGGGTTGACCGACCACATGACTAAATAAATGCTTCACAAGAGGTGGCTGGCAGAACTATACCTCTCTTAAAGGTAGCCTGGTACTTAAAATATAATCTAACACTCAAATGTCAATTTATGACAAGAATAAGAACCCCCTTAGCATCACTGAGCATACACAAGCAATTGGTCTCTTCACTCAGGTGACTGATCATCCCTACCTAATTTATGGTTCGAAAGTTAAGTCATTAATAAAAATATAGGCACTTTTCATATTGATTACATACGATTCAAATATCAATCGATATCATTTTAATTGAGTAAAGTTTGAGCATATTTTGTTCAAATCGAGTAAAGTTTTGACCATTTTTTCTTCTTTTGCTCAAATGATTCGAACCAAAAACTTTAATTAAACAAAGATTATAAGTCACAATTAGAAAAAATCAACAACTTAAAAATATCTCAGTTCCAACGGTTTAAAATTGAAACAAGAATTAATTAACCTAGTACCAAAAGGTTTACCAACTTAGTAAATGTTAAAAAAAAGTTTCAGAACACCATAGTAACGCAAGCCTTTGGAGCTGAAATTTTTCTCACAAAAATCTAATTCATGTAATTATTGTTAAGTGAAAATTTCCATAACATTTTTAAATAAAACAATAGGTATACAAAGTAAATTGATTATATAAAGTTATTATAAACAAGAGATTCTGTAATTTTATAGCATGATTAAACAAAATTAGTAATTAATGTTAGTTTTTAGTTTTGAAATAATAGTTAAATATGGTTTAATCAAGTCAATAGTTTTTAAAGTTTTAAACTGAATATTAACCAATTTAATGAAATCTATAAGACATCTATAATAAATAGCAAAATTGGCATATAGAAGTATCAATCAACATAAAACAAGAGCGTACTCGAAGAGACAAGCATAGTAAGAGCTACAGAAGATTATTGAAGCTGAGGATACAGGGATGTGATTACGATAGATTACAAAAGTCCATTAACAAAAACATGAGAGAGTTGGGAGTGGGAAACTTTTACATATTACTATATTGGAGGACCAATTCACAAGAAAATCACATCCCTGAGTTGAAGCATAGGCCACAATCTCGAGAGTCCACCAGCAAATGTAATCTTTCAGTCAATCTCTGATTCAACACCATCTACAGAGTTATTAGTGATCGAAGTATCTCATGGATTCTGTTACCTCCTGGTCATTACTCTGTTTCACCAAGACAACCTCTGTCTTTCTTTTCGTATCTTCCCCTTTCTCTGGGGGGAGGGGGGTCGCATCTTCCTTGGCTGGTTCTTCCAATTTCTCGTTCTTTCGGATAACAATAACCCTTTCCTCAAAAGGCTCGGTTTTCCTCTGAAGGGACTTGGCTTTGTGGCGTTCATAGAGAACATCCGCTAGCTAAATAGTTAACATTTCAAAGGTTTAGATTAAGCCATCCGATCAACGAGGCCATACTATTGGTTATAGCAAGTTAAGGGAACACATCTAACAAAAGGTTACGTTGACAAACTCTATAATTAAAATTAGTTAACACACTATATTATTCTGTTAACATGTAAAGGAATCAAACACTAAAACAACGATTAGACTCTTTCAAGATATAAAATGGCCAAAGCCTGCGTTTCTCTTACCTCTTTAAGATCGGAGTAGTCCCGGTGTGGGGCGGTCTTGGGCCTTTGGGAGACCGGGTTGTAACGTTCGACAACTTCTAAAATGTGTGGATGACATAATGCAATCATCAAATGTGTGCGAGAGTTACAATAATAATATCCTGTGTTATAAAAGTGGTATTTATGTGTCCTGAATTACGTAACATAGTTCTACTCTGAAATTAAAATAACAATAATATCCATAGTATGACTCTACAATGTAGGCAATGTTCTTAAATGAGATTTTATCTCACCGCTAAAGTTTATATTTTATCTAAGCTCGTTCAAAGTGAAAAAGGTAATTTATGAGCTGATATATGTTTAGATAGCATTTCCACTAATTACAATAGAATTATTATTAAGTTAATTTAATTACAAGACTTAGTTATGCATTTGAGAGATTTCAGTAAGTTGGTGATCAGAGAATTTTGCCGAAAAAGATAATCGAAACTAAAATTTAATTGTGAGCATAACACGTTATTCCTTCACCTGTCGTCTCGACAAAAGTTTTGTTAGGGTTTCTGGGTGGCCCCGTCATTCCCGGGCGGTGATCGGTCTCGTCATTCCCGTGGTGGAAGTGTTGCTCACTCTGTTGGGAAGCGCCACGAAGATGCACCGAGCCGTGCTGTAGGCCCTGGAAGGATAAGTGAGCCCCTTGATTTCACAAATATCAGACACACAAACAGAACTAGTGAGGTCTTCTACCACACCTTATAATCCTCCAGAACACAGCCCAGCTTGCCCAGCGCGGCGTCTCTGTCGGGAGCGGTGCCTGAAGAACCAGCCACCTGCGGGCCACCGCGGTACCGATTAGGATTGATGGTGATCAGTTGACCAGCGCTGCTCGTTGGGTGGCAGGAGTCGAACTCCTCCCCTGAACCGTGCTTGAAGGAGGAGTGGGTGGAAGCCGCATTGCCACCTCCACCTCCAACGCCGCCGCCGATGAGTTCGTTGAGTTGGGCCTGCACGGAGCTTTTGTGTTCACCTTCGCTGTCTGATAGTGGGAGAGGAAATCAATAAGAATCAATAATCTTCTGAGGATGTAGTGAAATAGTTTACAAAGCACTGGAGTGAGCAATTCAGTTAAAATAAAGACAATTAATTACTAAAATCGGTCAAACAGAATTGTCCAGAGTTTTATAACTGTTGCCTATTTGAAATATTCCACACGGAAATAATTATTTCCACGATATTTGAAAAGTGCCTTTTTAAATGAGTGAATGTAATTTTTTATATGCATAAATCAATTTATATTAAATGTTCATCCAACTTAAACAAAAATGGATAGATATGCACTTATTTTTGAAAAGTATTGGAAAATAACATCCCTAACATAATATTATATTGTTATATTCAATTCTCTATGCATTGAAAAGTTCAACTTTTCAAATTCTTCAATCAATATGAAAGGCCTACTTTTCGGTGCATGCATAGCAAAAAGTAATTGAATTTTTATATAAATAATGAAACAGTTTTCATTTTATATCAAGACGAACCACTTGCAACCACCCAGAGACTCACTCTGTCGACTTCGAGACGTCGGGGTATGCACGCTCCTGATCCTCGACTTCGGGGTCATCTCCCCCTGGCCCCTGATGTCCCCGGTAGACCGGACCAACTCCAGGCCCTCATTTTGTGACCGGGCCTTGGGTATGGGGGTCGCGTTGCTTCCCCAATTGCCTGATGGTCGCATGTGACCAGCGTCGCGGAGATCTGCCTCCGAGCGCATCTCGAGTGACATGCCGGCCATTGGCATGGTGTCGTAGTGGTTGGAGGGCTTGGGGCCGTGCATGTGGAGCTGCTGTTGCTGGTTGAGCCGGGGCAGGGAGGTCCTGGGTGTGGAGGAGGTGAAGGGGGAGGGGGACTGGTTGTTCACCTGGCGATGGTTCTGCTGCTGGCCGAGTCCGTTGGGGTCCAGAGTAGACACTCGCCACTGTGCAAAGGATGCTTAGAACTTACTTGGGTAAATTCAGAGTAATTTTAGAGGAAAAAATATCAAACCAAATCGAAACCTTTGCAAAATTAAATTATCATTTAAGTTGAAGAATTAAGTTTCTTCCTAACCAGTCGATTAAATGTGAAAATGTGTGACAACTCTGAGCCATTTCAGTGAAGAATGTTTTTTAAACAACATCCTCCTTTAACTAGATACTACAAAAGAGTGACAGTACGAACAATGTGGAAGTGTACACATACAGGACTTCCAACACACATTCTTCTCTAATTTGAGGAAGATGAACGCAGAGTATTAGCACTACCGTTTCCATCACAGCCAAACCTACACACACACACAGGCAGGCAGGCACCCACACAATGTAACTGTAGAATGCAAGACAAATTCCAGAGCTTCAGTAGACCAACATTTCACACGTACCCCTACGGTGTAGTGGAAAAGTAAGGACGCCAATTATTGTATACTCAATTAAACAAGTTACTGTATCTGCCAGTTTTATCGATTCTCCAATTTGCCTTTAGTTTAATAATCTCGATAGAAAGATAGCAACATTATAGAAGGCCTTTTAAATTGTAATTTAAAGACTGTTACCCAGAAATCATTGAAAACATTTAAAACAAACTGCAATACCTGATGGATAGAGTCATTATCTTCCGGCCGCTCTTGCTGATAACCCTGCTGCTGCTGGTGGTGGTAGGCGCCCTCCTGTTGGTACTGCTGCTGTCTCGGTGGGGCCTGCTGCTGCAGAGAAGCGCTACGTTGCTCCACCACCGTCCATTCCTTCTCGCCCTCCCACCCGCGCCGCCCACTCCCTTCTTCCCGATTGTTGGCGATTGGTGGTGAGTTGGGGCTCTGGGGGGCACTCATAGTGGTGGGGTAGTAGGTCCCTCCACGGCCACCGTCAGCCTGGTCGAATATGAGGTCCCTAGTGGCTGGTCGATTGCGCCGGTTAGGCGGCACGGACCACTGACGTCTGACACGGAGGAATGATTATAGAGGTTTATGACAACCATTCAAGTCGAGGGCTCTTAATCTAGCAATTGTAGCTTTATAACAATGGCTCGTGGTTTCTCTTAATAAGCTTTCACCAAAAATTAAGATTATTTTTAGTCCCAAGTGGAATAATTTTAGGGAATAATTTTAAGGAATAATTGATAGAAAAATGATGATTAACAAAGGAGACTTTTATTGTAGCTTTTTACAAAAAGAGCTGGAATTGATCACATTACTTAAATAGGCGTTTAACTACGCCCCCTACAATTTGTTTTGCTACATATCCCCACCCGAGTTCAAACATGGGGCTAGTAAGCGATTTGCAAATACATAATAATAATTTAAACTAATAAATTTACGAACTGCAGTTTAAATACTGGGGCTATCTGAGACACAAAAGGTAACATGGTATATTGACAAAGATATAACGTATTGTCTTAGTAAGCAGGAATTCAAAGATATATTTGATTATATTTGATTATAACCGTCGTTGTATATTATTATATTCAAATATTACAACAGTATTATTGCTAAGCACACAATAGATTTTTAAATTTTTATAGTGGAGAGTACGAGAGATTCTACTAACAAAAATATTGATTTAGATAAAACAAACTCTGTATAACATTATACAGCTACAAACCAATATAATAATTCAAGTTTACAAAAACATTCTCTACTACCCCTTCGTCAGCGATAAAGGAAAATATCGAAGGAAATTATTTTATTTAGAACGAATATTGAATAATTTCTCTCCACATTAGTACATCTTGATTTTCAAAGGAGACGTTAGAATAAATTGTTTAAAATTACATTTAAAGAATATAATAGCAACATAACATTAGTTAATTATCCATACAGTGAAATTGAACTGAAAACGTGATAAAATTATCGACAGAAATAAAGTGAAATTAAAAACATTCTCAAAAGATAACTCAAAAAAGCAGTTGATAAAACAAAATTTCGTTGAAAAAGAAGAAAAAGCAAACTTAAAACACAGCTCCAGCTTAAATACTCACACCGTCGAGTAACCACTTCTAAATTGAAGGGAGAGAGACAAAGAGAACGATCATTATGACAACAGTACAAACTAAACAGGCTATTTTCAGAGAATTTTAGTCACATATTTTATTCGAAAAAGGTCAATAATCTTGTTTAAAAAAACTATCCAATGAATTTATAAATTAGTATCAAAAATTTTGACCAATCTAACTGCGTCTTACTGGGGAGGTAAAGTGTAGGATCCCTTCTTATTTTTGGAGGTAGGCCGACGCATACTGGCTGTCATGTCAGACCTCTTGAACTTTCGGGTGCTTCGACGTGGGAACAAGGCTGCCTTCTCGGCCTCAGCACTCAAGTCTTCGCTTCCCTCGACACCGTTCCTGTCGACGTCAGCCTCCACAAAGTCGAAAAGGCGACCTGATTTCCGATCTATTGTGGGAGTACGGGGCTGTACGGGGCAATACAACTTGATTAGCAATGTCACCCTAAGTTTTCAAACCAATATTTAAATGAATTTCAGGTAACTCTGAATATAAAATGTTTAATTTCAAAACAAAAATATTAGAAAATATCGACTAAAAGAACCCTAAAGGCCGACATACAAGAATAATCGATCTTAAGACTCTATAAATATCTAAATATCGATCCTAAGGTTCTATAGACAACTAAATATCGATCCTAAGTTTCTATAGACAACAGCTAAATATCGATCCTAAGTTTCTATAGACAACAGCTAAATATCGATCCTAAGGTTCTATAGACAACTAAATATCGATCATAAGGTTCCCTAGACAACTAAACATCGATCCTAAGGTTCTATAGACAACTAAATATCGATCCTAAGGTTCTATAGACAACTAAATATCGATCCTAAGGTTCTATAGACAACTAAATATCGATCCTAAGGTTCTATAGACAACTAAATATCGATCCTAAGGTTCTATAGACAACTAAATATCGATCCTAAGGTTCTATAGACAACTAAATATCGATCCTAAGGTTCTATAGACAACTAAATATCGATCCTAAGGTTCTATAGACAACTAAATATCGATCCTAAGGTTCTATAGACAACTAAATATCGATCCTAAGGTT
>JAUZNC010013562.1:0-18015 GCA_034780395.1 Vannuccia rotundouncinata | reverse complement strand
TATAGACAACTAAATATCGATCCTAAGGTTCTATAGACAACTAAATATCGATCCTAAGGTTCTCTAGACAACTAAATATCGATCCTAAGGTTCTATAGACAACTAAATAACGATCCTAAGGTTCTATAGACAACTAAATATCGATCCTAAGGTTCTATAGACAACTAAATATCGATCCTAAGGTTCTCTAGACAACTAAATATCGATCCTAAGGTTCTATAGACAACTAAATATCGACCCTAAGGTTCCATAGACAACTAAACATCGATACTCAGGACCTCTAGAAAACTAATTAATGTTAGTCAAGAATATACTTAATCATAAAATTATTCAACAAAACATTAAAATCAAAGGTAATAAAATTTCGATATTGACACCTTCTTTAAGTTTCCACGTTACACCTCAAATAACTATAGACGCACACAATTAACAGTCCACCGAATAGGATGACTCACTTGTGGCTTCAAACCAGTCTTATTCACCGTCTCCATGTAACCCGCCAACTGACTCTTCTGACCATGACAGTCCTTGTAGATGGCCTCCAACTGCGCCAGCTCCTTCTCCAGTTGCTCCCGGGTCATGCGCACATCAGCGCTCTCCTCTCCTGTGATATTCCCCCTGGGCCAGAGTGCCTCGACACCGCCCCCGTCTACAAGGTCTAGCCGGGTAGAGAGATTGCGAGCGATGTCACGCTCCTGTCGTTCCCGCATGAAATTAATGTTCGCCTTGGCGGGGGTCACATCGTTCGGGTTGATTAGATGCTGACATGGTGAGAGGGAGAGAAAGATTCCGCTAAAGAGTACAAAAAGGAAGGTGTTTATCTCCTTTAATAGAGACCAACCTGTCGATATTCTGACGCGAACATGAGGTCGTCCCCACCAAAGAGGCCCCCCATCTTCACAATGTTGTCGATAAATGTGATGAGAGGTTGCGAAATCTCAATCTGATTCTCAACCTCGGCCAGGTCATCCCGGTTGCCCTGTAACTTCTGTTCAAGAGTGACCTGGAGTCTGCAAATAATGTTTTATAAAGAAACTAAAACTGTCTTTACAATTACTGTCATTATTTTAATTAGAGTTAACTGTTGATTATCTATGTAAGCTCTGATTAGTACGATAGTTAACGAGGCTAAAACACTTCTTTCGTTAGTGAATGAAAGTCGTGGTGAAATCTAGGCCACCTATCATTAAGAATGTCTAACCTTTCCACTACTAAATAAAGATCAATCGTATATTATAATATCGATTAGCTCTTATCAGCAGATTGTATACAAGACAATAAAAATAACAGTTAGTAAAGAATAAAAAACTTGTAAAAAGAGAAATGGAAGTGAAAAATTGCTTTTTTCACAGCACATGTAACTCACTAGGCAGCAAATAGACAAGCAAAACAACAAAGTAAGTCTTCCTTTGTGAGGTATTTTGTAGAGTTTAAATCGACTAATTAGCCAATGAGGACATATTTATATCTTCAGTGAAATCATAACATATAAGAATGTTGGAGTATATATAGTATATATTACATTTAACTTATTTTGGAGATCGCATAAACTAGTGCATAAAATAGTAATATAAACTGTTGATAATGTAGGCATTTAGAATTCCCTTTAGCGTTATCGCAACAGTTTATAGGCACAACATGCGTGAAACAAAAATGCCATAAAATTGTATATAGGGTGTATGTATCGTTTAATTTAATATTTAAATAGACAATTTTGAGCACAAATTCCAAAAGTAACCCAATAATTTAAAAAGCAATAAAAAAGGACAGAATTACCCATTTCAGTAGTGTGATAAAAAAAGATGATTTACGGGATATACTTTCAATAATTATTTATATTTAATGCTAATAATATTCTGTAACAAAATGTGTGCCACAATCTCAAATAAAAAGATTTTGTTTTAAGATATGCCTATTATAGCCAGTACTACTATTTAAAATTAATTTTGTAATTTAATTATAAGCAATACAGAAATGAAAAAGAGCTTCCATGAAGAGAAATATACAAGCCCAGGGAATTATGTCACAATTCACAGCAAATTAATGAAACCTTGGCAACCGTATTGGTACACCAGTGAAGGGAAAAGGCATAGCAACAAATCAATTATTCAGTTTTAATCTCCGACTGAAATATCCGGCAGATATATTCCGGCTAAAAAAGAGATTTCTATGAAGCCACCCCAACTTAACAAGATAATGGAATGCACCATCACAGGTTAGTATGAAGGAGGGAGCAGACAGCCTATACGACATAGAACTCTCTCCAATGGATCTCCTATTATTATCTACAGCGTGGATTGATGGGAACTTAAGGGTTTGACACTGGTCCTTACATCCATAATCACTATTGAAAACTATAGAATTGACATGCCCTCTTCATTTAAAGATTCCGTACCATTTTGGTTGTTATCCTTGTTTGGCTAGTTTCTTTAGAATATCTTATTCAAAACTGTTATTTTGATTTTACGGCTTTATTATTATCAAGTCTGGTTACTGTACTAATAAAACGTGATAGACAGATAAACAGCTAGTTAGATGCTTCAATTGGAGTGTCATGGTAACAACCAAATAGGCAACTTTACGGCCTCAGGAAGAAATCCTCCGCATATTACCAAAACTTTGCCTTGTGTCAATTTAACCACAATAGAACAGTCAATAAATTAGTGTTCCTCCTTCAAAGCCTGACAAGTAATCGTTAGAAAAAATAAAATATCTCTTTTCATTTAGAAATAGTGAAACAAAAATCTAGTTGATAATTTACATTTCTGACTAAAATAGTGATTGATAAAATTCTACAAAGTGTTGTTTCAAACTGAAAAGAGATATTGGAGATATTCAAAATTTAAACAGTGATGAATTGAGTTGGACAAGATAAATATAAGGAAACAACCACACAAATCAATAAGATGAATTAATCTTACTGTTGATGAGTATTGTTTCGAATCTCTGCAATACTCTTTTCCAACTCCTCGGTCAGATATTCTCGCCAGCGTTTCAAATTTGCCTTTTCCCGGTTGAGTTGGATGAGAAGCAGAACCAGTTCATCATGCTGCCAAGATAGAGAAACAGAGAAAAATAGAATACAAGGTGCAACAACATACACGATTCAAGGATACCACCATATTTGAAGGAAACTCACCGATTTGCCCAGCAGATCAGACGCAGCAATGCTCATTCTTTTAGCTAGACCGCTCACTGGATATTTCCGACGGAGTTCGAATATCGGTTTGGTCTCCTAAAAGTGACACAAGACAGAAATTAATTAATCAATACGACGGGTGTATGCGTGTATTCTTAATATTATGTTATACATTATTATTAATTCGGTTTATAAATCTGTGTAAAAAGTATGTAGACCATAAATCAATATTATATTATGAAAACAAGGTCAATCCCATTGATCTATCATCACAAATAGAGCAATGCACATTCTAACGGTAAAAAGGCGCCCTCTATAAAGTAAAACTACAACATTACATAGTCTAATGGTAGCGATACAAAAACTGCCATTTATCACGAAGAGGAGGTATAAGACAATTCATATCTTCTACAATGCCAAAGTGTAACAGCCACTTAATGGAATCAACGATACCCAGCTAGCAATGGACTATAGTATAATAAAGAACAAATCCAAAACATTGGTATGCATAGAAAATGCAATAGTATACTACCAGGATTATAATTTAATCTAACAATAAACTGGGTGCTATAGTTAAGTAGACGGATAGTCAGCTCCTTAGAAAGAAAAAGTTTACAATCTCTCACGGTCAATACAGAAGCTACAGCCTGAGTGGTAACTGACCTCGGAAAATACAGCAAATTGGACTGTGTATCAGGCAACCAGGCAGAAATGGTCAAAGAAAGACTAAAAATAGGCGCTGATACTATCTTATAATGATGAGCACAGTAGACGTTCACTTGATTAGCACCCTTCCATATTAAAGTAGTCGATGACGATCAATTGGAAAAGAAGTAAATAAAGAAATAAAAATGAATGAGGTCTTTTTTCACGTCTTTGATGATGACTCTATCTAACAGAAAACAGTCATCGAAACAAATTCAGTGTTTGTATGAAATTTTTGAAAGCTATAGACTTTTTCATGACTCAATGAAACATTCCGGGTAGCAAAAACATGATCATGTTATGAAATTGGCAGTTGTGGATAATCAAATTGATTATCTAACTTATTCCAAACTTAATTGGACAAATGAACTAGACATTATAAAATCCAAGACCTTTCCATAATATATGCTGGAATTAATTTTTGCAATTCCAAGACTTTCCAGTTTTCTCACAGCAGTGCTCATTTTAAATTGACCCTGCTGAAATCAAACTTATAAGATATTGACAAAAATATATAATGTATGCATTTTTAATTGTAATTACTTAGTTTGTATATATTATATAATACAGGGTGTCCATAAAGTAAGGCCATATAAGGAAAAATTAATAAAATAGATTTTTATGTTTTTATTCTTTATAATTAATAGATATTTATAACATATAATTTGGGTAAGTTACCTACTATGAGTAATATAACCGTTATAAAAGGTCTTCTCAAGAAATGAATATACCCAAGAGGACCATACACAAAATACTCAACTTAAAAAATGGCACCTATAATATAAGCTACAACCCTGCCAAAAAATAACTGAAGACGACCAACATCGTCAGTTGGAGATGTGAGGAAATCGAACCGTTTTTGCGAGGTGTTTTATTTTCAGAATATGAGGCAAGAGAATCCACACTGAATGTCACCCCGCAAGGAACAAGGCACTAAGAAAGTGGTAGTGAGGTGTGGTATATTGGATACCAATGTATTTGGACCATTTTTCTTCACAGCAACTGTGAATGGTGATCTTATCTGCGCTGCTTAAGATAGGAACTTTACCACAACTCCCTGCTTCTGACGTATATCCTACCTGGTTTCAACAGGATGTGGCACAAGGCCACTACTCCACAGTTTTTCGTCAGTGGATTTCAAAAACCTTTCCACAATGATAGGCAAAAGCGGTCGCCACGGTCTCCGAACTGGACCCTATTGGATTTTTTCCTGAGGCCACCTAAAGGATCGAGTTTGCCAAACCAAAATACAAGACATCGATCATCTCAAAGATACAATCATTCAGGAGTGTGGATTCATAAATGGAAATATATGTATGCTTCGTAAGATTCAAGATAACTTTCTTCAACGTTCTCAGTTATGTGTCCAAAGGAACGGATAACAGATAGAACATGTTCTGTTAATTTTAAATAAAGTAAGTGTTATTTTATTAATTTTTCCTGTGTGGACACCCTGTATAGTTTCAAGTCAGGTGCATCGTAATAATGTCAATTACTATGTTAATAAAGTACAGTTACCAGACAATAACTAATAACAATATCTAATTGCGTTTTAAACAAGCTGGTAGTAGAGTAGGCTATACTTTCTTTATTGTAGGTATAAGATAAGCTACTTTGAAGGGTACGGTATTCTTAAAACACTGGCAAACGATAATGAGATGGCCTGGAATGCGAGTAATGTATAGACTTTATAGAACACGTGTATAGACATTATATAGGTATAGATATAGTGCAATTTATTATATAATTGTATAGTAAACTTAAATTTGTCAATATACCGCTCGTAGACCGAAAAGAACTGAGCACACAAAAATAGATTATACTACTGATTCAAAGCAATGTAAATAATTGTATAGGGTATGGTAGGTTAGTGATTAATTATGTATTATCAACAAGCAATTATGGAGTATAGAATAAAAATTAAAAAATTAAATAGTCATAAACAAAATTTTAAAATGTTAAATTTGGAATATGCCTGATTTAAAAATAATTAAAAAACTTTTTCATTATTTTTCAAAACGTGATCCCTAAACAAATTACACATTTAACTATTGCAGAGTTTTGATAAAATGTTTCAATACGAATCGACAGATAAGCACACATTTAGCATCCTAAAACCTCTCCAAAATCAAGATTTTCAGGTGAACAAATTATCTTTAGAAAGCCATCATTAAATAAATATATACAAAGCTCAATGCCTTACAAGAACCATATCATCAGTCATCCCGGGGTCTTCTTTCACAGTCTCCATCGCTAGACGCTGCCGACTGTTCGACACAGGTCCCCCGAAAGCACCACCACCCGATCCTCCTGGCTGTTGACTGTACCGCCTAACACCTTCCCCGCCCGCTGGGTGGAGAATGGGTTCGGTCATTCGCCGGTGTTGGTTGCGATTTTCGACGCCTGAGTTATGGTCCATCTGATCGTGATACTGCTGCTGCTGCGAACCGTGCTGCTGGTCGCTGTTGTCGTCCTGGTGTAGGACCACGGGCATGGAGTGGGTGGACGGGTACCGTTCCAGTGAGGCTGATGCGGCCGCGACACGTCGTTCGCTGGGCCCTTGGTGATAGGACCGGTCGTTGTCTAAAAGAGAACAGAGCTAACAATAACAATTTGTGAGGCGTTTAAACCAGATTTTAATTCAATAAAGATTGACTAAAAAGGTGGATGTGCGTGTAGCAACATCGTAAGGATGAAAAATGTGGACTACATTGCGACTACAACATTCCTCTCTAAATATTTGAGAAATATAATATTACCGCTTAATAGTAACTTAACAAACGAGGTGTATATTCCGCTTTCTCACACCCACCGTTTTATCGGAGCAGTACAGTCGTACTACCTGCAAAAGCCTTATGCTCTGTACTTTGTTACAATTATAGTCAACAACAGCATTTTCCAGCGCGTCAACCGATTATTCTGACGTTATTTAATGTTTCCTTCCATTAGTGGTATAGAATTCAAGTTGAACATATTCAATTTACTGTCCCTTTATTTCAAAGTACTTCACCTGATTCACAAAAAATGAGTTAATTTAAGGTCACAGTGTTATATAATCTTCCTTCGTGATATACACATAATTTATAGACCAAATAAAAAAGCTGCCAAAGACAGATTTTCGAATTCTATTAACAGGAAATTAGATCAAGAAAACGAAGGGAACTACTGTTGTGGAGGGTTAGGTCACAAAAAAAATCAAACAATAATTTGTAACCTATTACACAAACATTATTGATTATTTTAGATTGTAGTGTAACTATATAGTATACTACAAAGAATTAGACTTCTGTGTATCCTTGTATAAATTGAAACAGAAAAACTACATTGCAACATTTTATAAAACATATATTTTGAAGTAGTTATAAAACCTTAGATTCAAATATTAAAATTATTAAATATATTGAAATTAATTTTTATGTAGAAAAAATTCTATAACCAACTGTGTGAAAACTAACTCCAAAAGTTCAAAACTCATTTCGCATATATACGAAAACAAATTCTGATTGACAAGTGCACATACTACCAACAGATAAATGTCACAAATAATTAAATTCTAGACTATTGATTTTAAATACTGTGATATAGCTCCAAAGCCAGACAGCTTTTCACATTTGATTACGGTAATTTATATGTCAATAATGAGTTTTTCATTGTGAAATTTCCAATTAAAATTTTCTCTTATATGAAAACAATCTATACATCAACACAATCTTTAGAACAATAATCACAGAAACTTGATACATTAGAATTTAAATAGTTAGAAATACTCTTTGAGTAAAAATGAAAATTTTGGATTAGAAATGTTATGTTTTGATACGTATAGTTTTAAAACATTTAATAGTTGAACTAAATTTGTTATGCTTGACAATAATATGTTCCCCTTTTTAGAAGAAATAATAAACAGAATATATTTTTACAATATCAAAAAGAATTGACATTGAATGTAAATACAACAGATGTTATACAACATTTAAAAAAAACTTTTTGTCAAGCTAATCTGGCACAATTAATACATTAATTTCATAGAAGTAAATTTCAAGTCTGTGTATACAAACATTGGAAACATGAAATATACCATTTCATCTTTCAACTAATATACCGACGTTAAATATTGCTTTCTTGACTGAACACTACATTTCTCCCAAAACAGTTAAATATAACTGACAGTATTTTTTTAATGTTGGATGATTATTCTCACTATTTATAGCGTTCCGCCCAATCTCTGAGAGAACTGTTTAAACCAATTTCATAATGTCTATAAATTGTTCCCTTTTAGCTTAACTACCTATACTATATAATATTATCCTCCTGTTTTCCTGATAATAGTCATGCTATAAATTGATTCATAGAAGCCACACCTTGTAGATACTGGAATAGCGCCAAGCTATAACATTATGTATTTGGAGCATTAGAACACTTTGATAGTGCACAATACCCTGTAAGGAAGTCAAAATATATCGATCTTGTCATACTTTTTGTAAGAATGATTTAAACAAGGCTCTCCAGATAGCAAACCCATACTATAATAATTCATACTGGCAAAAAGACAAAAGCCATGTAAGTATATATAACAATAAAATAATAATAAAAATATTCAATAAGGACAGTTCAGTAGCTATTTTTGAGAGTAATAATGTGAGTAATAAAGTTTTAAATAAAAATAACAGAGTTAATTGATGTATAACAATGTATATCTCTATACCAAGATGTAAATTCATACAAAATATACCTTCTTAAAAATACACTATATTTAACTTATTTGTAAGTTAGACCACTTGTCTAGATGTCCATAGCCTTAAGTATAATGTAGACTAGTAATATATATTGGCGTATTTTATATATATATCGATTAAAACTAAAAATTAACATCAAAATGACTTACATGGCAAGGTGTTGGAGCGTGGCTGGTCCTGTTGATACTGAAAATGAGAAAAATCCAGGAGAGTTAGGAACTAGAATAATATCAACAAAACGAATATGTTCACAAAAACAACCTATTACACAAGATCCAGTAGGCTAATTTAGAGCCCCGTTGTACACACTGAAATTATCGAATTTTACAGAGGACACTTTTATCGTGCTTATCAATAAATTGTGAGACAATTAATTCTTGACCATTGTACTGGGTGATTAGCGTTAGGTTTCACTGATCTCTATAAAACGACAACTCTTTCACTAATCATGTGTTTCACTTTGTCGACATGTTGGTATGTGTCCATTGATCACTTAAACTCCCCCGTTCTCAATGATTATTCTACAGGTTTATGACTGGTGTCCACTATATTTTTCGAAAGGTATAGTGTCATTTGTTCAATCAGTAGTAAGTAAGAAATAAACCGATTTGAGACAATCATCGGGTGATTGCAGAGATAAATTTCATTGCATTCAGGAGGCATCTTTATGTGGCATCTCAAGTATACAAACGTCTATTTTTATAACAAAACATGTGAACACAATTCCAGTGAATGTAATCAATAAATAACAGCAGCGGTCACAATTAAAAAATAATCAAACAGTAAACTGAGAAGTTTTCATGATAATACCGAAGTATAATCTCTTTATAAAAAAATTTATTCCATCGAAAAGTTAAACATTATATTCCAAAAATAGGATGAACAGTTATCAGAACTTCGAGTGCTATACTTCACGATATGTGTGCCTACCTGATTAGGCTGTCCTCGCATATCCTGGGAGGAACGTCTCATACGGTCATCGTTAAATTGGTGGCCCCGTTGTGACATGTCTTGCGAATTTCGTGAGATTCTGTCCTGTTCTCTCACATCAAATTCCTGCCGACCACCCGGGTGGACTGTTGTTGTGGTGGTTGTCCTCGTCTCATAAAAATCAGAGGAGTGAGGCTGACGCTGCCCGTAAGACGAGGGTGGTCCTGAACGGTCGAGACAATAGATCAATGGATCAAATAACTACAGAGATTATCGATTTATGTTTAAATTTGGTTCGGTTTTGGCTGGTCGTGTAGTACAGATTAAAACACATTCAATTCTATTATAATACAAGAGGTAATTCACGTAAGTCGCAAAAATGGAAAGAATCTACAGTACTATATAATAACAACAAGCATTGTGTAAATACTAATTATATGCAGTATATAAGTAGGAAGGGCACGATTCATTACCAATAATCAAATTTCACATAGAAAATATTTGAATCGATAATCCACACAAAAACAATAAACGTAATTTAATCATTAGCTCCTATAGACTATCTTTCTGCATAGTATAAAGAAAAGAATTTGGAGTGAGTCAAAAACAAACATCAAAGCTCATTGGTGTCTAAATAAAACACCAACTTGGCCAGAAGTATAAAGATATCCTCTGTCTTGTATAATTGAGGTCTATCAATACTTCACTCCAATAATTGTATACCACCTTCAATTCTAAAAAGGTTTCCTTGTTGTTCACTTAAAATTAAACAAATAAGTTCTCCATAAGAGAGTAGAACCTTTGCGGATGGAACTGCACTAAACAGGTGCTCCGACGTCTGAAGGTCATCCGATAACCTATTAGTACAAATACATTGATCACAAACATATAGCAGCAGCCGTGCGGAGAATATGTCAACTAAATAGATCCATTAAAAATCATTAATACTGTTCTAAATAAATTATCGATTCAACCATTTGGGGTGAGTTGATTGGGTAATTAAATAAAATGTCTATTAAAAGTCCATGGCAATTAAATGTTTGAAAACTTTGATTCTTACTTTCAATAGAATCGAAGAATTGTTGTTGGGTCTGTCTCTCCGTTTCAAACAATCGTCTACAAAACAAAAAATGTATATATAACAAGTTGGTATTATTTTCAATACTAAATACACAATTCTAAAGAAAACCAGACCAAATGGATCGATCATGGATTCAAAAGCGACATACTGAGGTACTTGTGGTGACGTAGTATTGCTGATTTTTGTGCTTTCGGCAATAGAGTTAAACCATTTGTTAAAATCATTCGGTGACTCCGGGGCCATCAGAGTAGTGCTTCCATTTGACTCAACAATCTGAAAATGATGGGTTGAAATTCACAACAGTTGTCAAACATATGGGCCCAGGTGAATAACTTTTATTTAAATCACTATTGTTTAATAATATAGTATAGAACTGTGTTACCTCTATAAGATTGTCAGAACTAATTTGAGGGATATGTTGATAGCGGACTTGAGCGCCAGGAAGCATAATCGCAAAGTCGTTCACTTTGTCAGTTGGAGCTGAAGGAGAAAGCAAATGCACCGGTGCCATGGATAATAATGTTTAGAGAAAAGTGAAATTAAACTACTGACATTTAATTTTAAAATGTGCATAACATTCAATTAATTGTATTGAAATAACAATTAAGGGAACAATGCGAATATAGCCAAAAAACAAATACGTTGTTAAAGATCAATTAGTCTACTTTTGAAAACATTCACATATCAACTTTAATCCCATTACAGGATCGACACAAAAATAATTTAATGACATTATCAGCCCCCCCCCCCCCCCTATATTTCCGCTGTTTGTTATTACCAGTTGTACAAAGAGTTGGATCAATTTACTTTTGTTATGTGTAAGAGCCTGCTGGCACAATTATAGCATAATGAGGACGCGCCATATTTTGCGCACAACAGGCCCCTTAAGAGTAAGACAAAGTTTGAACATTCCACTCCGCATAGCTAGATCAACATTAACCATACTATCTCTATCTGCAGTTGGCGAGCGAGAAAAAGAAAGTTAACCAATTTGTAAAAGTATCTTTTGGATACTACTCCTAGCTAGAGTATAATCCAATTGGGACTAGACAATGGAAGAGATAACAATGTGCAGAAACATACTTTTTGACATATACAGACAGGGGTCAATGAGTTTGGCCCATCGGCGGCGTTGAGTGATGCAGCCCTCTGATGATTCAAACTTCTTTATGAATCCGGAAATGTTCTCATCTCTACGCTCCAACGTCATAGTTCCCGTTTTAAGACTGAGTAGACTTAGAAATCAATTCCTGTAATTAATAGATAAAAGATAAAGAGTAATTGAATATTTTTTAAAATTACAATTAATTAAATAATTGTAAAAGATATTATATATTTGAATGCATATTAATATTGATAAATGTAAGAAAAAAAATTTTAAATTGTTAATTATGTTGTATTTGTAATCAGCATTTACAAAATTAAAAACGTAATTCCAATACCAATCTGAGACATAAAATTAATTAATGTGAAATCATAATAATTATGTACATACTACCATTTTAATATAGGACCTAAATATTATTTTTTTATTCAAAACAGTCGTTATGAAACAATAGGTAGTAATTAAACATTACACAATTTACTGTCAAATAATAACATAAGATAATTTTATGTATTATGTCTCTAATTCTTTAATCAATATAGCACATATATTACCATTTCATTTAAATCATGCACTATTATTAAAAATCATTTCTAGTCTACTTTTTATATTGTGATATGGTTAACTGAATCACAGATCAAGAAATTTTCTGTAAGTCCAGATAAATAGTTTATTTGTAAGTCTTTGAATAAAAAAAATTATAAAAGCAATTTTTAAAAATACTAAATCAAATAGAATTAATTAATAGCTAATCATATATGAATACAGAATCAAATATAAATATGAATTGTTATCTGCTATGACAAAATATATTCATATACAATAAAGTTGAATTATAAGGACCAAATAAAGTTGTATGCAGTCTATCAAAAAATGATTACATAGCATACAGTGTTCGAAATTAAGTTTAAACAAATTACTGGCAGACAACAATCTTAAGATGCTTATGGCGAGGCATTCAACTGGATTACATCCAATATGCATTAAAATAGGCATTTCAAGGAAACCCAAATTATCCAGAAATACCAGCTGGAAGATAATTTTATTACTGGCAAATTTTGAGCCCTGAGCATATTAGATGTTAGCATATTAATTTAAATCACTAAGATTTTAGTTGTCACAGTATATAGTATATAGAGAACCTTACCATGCTAATTCAAATCATGGTGATTTTTAATTTAAATAAGTATAATATATAGTTTTAGTAATTTGTTATTACTACCCAATTAATCCAAATCTTAATTGATAGTTAAGTCACCTTATTTTTAGAAAAAGATATTCAACAAAATTAAAAAAAAAAATACATTTTAAAATTGTTAGTGCCTTTAAATTTTTTAAAAAATCATAGATTAGGTGAAATACAATAAAAGCATAAACAAATTGTTTTGTTAATATTACTTAATTTATTGAATTCTAAATATATACTTATATGGTGCGCCTATCTAATATATTTCACTATATATTAGATATATCAGGTTTGACTTTTGACCATAATTGTAATTGTTTAAATTAAAACTTTCAGACCTGTGATTGCTATGAGATATTTTTTTTTAATTGTGAGAATTTTAGGATTTTTAATGACAATTTTTCTATTAATCAGTTTTTAACATTATACATCTGATATTTTGTTATTAATAATCAAATGACTAACTTACTAACCTTACAGTGTTACGACTGGCTGTCTGGGCAATATAATTGCATTACATGAATATATATTGCAGTCTTAGTTACCACCCCCTATGGCGAGGTAGGACCTAGTGTCTAAATTTGAGATTAGCGCCAAATTTTTTAAGGTTGCACACCTTGTGAATAAAAAAATAATAAGCAACTTGTTATAAATAATAATGTAAGTATATTAAAATACCACCATACTTAAAAAGGTAAATGTCTGAGGTTTTTACACATGGCTATTAAAATATATATATTTTGAAAATATTGCAGCTTTTTGCAATATAAATGCAATATCACAGTTAATCACAACACTTGGTAGTTACTTTTTAACACTTTATAATGATAAATAAGCAATGGGATATATGTGATATTCTGATATAACTTACCAACATAAGCAACATTAGATTAATTATAATAGCAAATGCATGCATTTTAAAGGCAAATCTGGAACAACATATTGAATATTTTAAAAAAGAAAACACATCCCACAGGAATTCTTCAACACCCCAATGTTAAAAACCTTTTCAAAATTCATAATGAATCACATACAAAGAGCAGAAACCCAATACCAAAAAATCTAGTCTCAGTAATCCTAAATATTGATTTATTGACAATCCTAATTCTTGTATAAGTAGAGCTTTAAAAAATATGATAAATATCAAGTTTGCACTTGTGAAGTATACTGTCCAAGTAGTGGATATGAACATCACATGGCTTTAAAACCTGTTTTTTGTGTTTTTATTGAAGCATATCTATCACATATGTGTTATTTGATTTTCCAATTTTTCCAGTAACTCACTTGATAAATATGGACCTAAACCATGAAAAATTGTATAAGATACTTTGTTTCTTGAAATTATTAGATTGCTTGCAATTTCCAATTTAGAAAACATTTTGGACTTAATGGCTGATATGTTGTCACTTGCAGAAAATGGTAAATTTGATTGTACTGTTGTCTGTCTTCCAAATCCATATAGTTTAGCTTTAAATACCACAATATAATTACAAATTGTGCATTTATATTTATGGTTAGGAACTTTTAACCAGAATTCTTCTAAGAATTGTTTTTTTTTGTATTCTGTAGTTTGTAACCAATTAGTGTTAAATTTAGTTGTAGGCCCCATTTTGAAACTAAATAAAAAATATTTACATACTATTAACTTTTACAATGCCATGGCAAACATTTGAAATTGGATTAGTATAGTAAGTATAGTATTATAGTTTGATTTAAATAATTAATTTATGAAAATGGTAATGCTTACTTGAGTATTTTTAATAAATAGTGCAAGAAAAATAAAGTTTGAATTATTAAAAAAATATAAATATGAAGTCTGATTACTACATTCAATAACTATGCACATGAAAGGAACGCACTGTCTGAAACAGAACACACTATCCAAATAATGATTACCATTTATTGATCAACCTTTTCATAATGAACATTATAACATTTGCAACAAAAATTAATTTGACTTACACAGCATGTCATTCTATATTTAGTATTGGTAGACTCTGATTGGCTGATAATTTATGCACCTTTCCTATATAAGCAATTGTTGCAAGTATTCAATATTCTTTTCACCTTCATACATTGTCATACATATATACTATATTGATTTTTTTATATTTTTTGCTTGAAGAAATAACTGTAATATATAGTTTAATTTTTTTCTTACAAAAAAATTATTAAACATTTTGTTTCATTCAGAATAATTATAACTGTAATAATTTTATAAAATATTAATAATGTTAATAATGTGTTGGAAAAGTTATATTTATATATTTTTGTGTACAAATCTACATATATTTATTAAAGGATTAATATAACATGGCAGAATGTGTTGAGAAGTACATCATTAAAATATACAGCTAAAAAGGTACAATCCAATAAAGTAAATTATATGACTCTTTTAATTTTCTCAGTGTATTTTAATTTTATTGTATTTACCTTTATATTGTTATGAAATTGTTATGGAATTTTTATATTATAATATGCTACCTTTAGATACAGTAGCCTTTGTTGCAATATGATCAATAATCCTTATTTCTGTGAATGCTATATTAGACATTAGTATGAATAAAACATAATAGAGCCTAAAAATGTGCTCATTATTTGCTTTGGTTATCCAACTGGTAGAATTCTGACAATAAATCAAAAAAACTATTTTTTGTTTCTCCTATTTTAGAATGTATTTTTTCTGTATTTTCATATGTTCATTTTGATTTTTCATATTTATAAATATTTCAAATTAGTATATATGAAATTCATTATATGATTCCACTTTTCAAATATAATATTAGGTTTTTTTGAATAAAAATTATTTTTTCCATTTACAATTAGAAATAGAATTGTTTTATCAATAGTAGGTACATATGGAATAAAACTGAAATTTATTATTGTTTTATAATATAAATTATGTTTGCTTTTATAATAACAGAAGTATATATAATTCAGGTTTAGTATTATAATTATAAAGAACAATGAAATCAAATTCAACAACTGAATTTCCCAATATCATATTAATTATTGGTTGTATGTATGAATGCCCACATATTGTATAAAATTTTAAATTACACTGTAAAGGTGAAAGTGTTTTCTGTCAACTTGGAATTCCAGAAACTAACAATGTCACAAATATTTAGAAATTTTCAGAAAAATAGAAATACAGAAATCTGAATTTTAGTATACTATCAGTAATAGGTTAAATTTAAATTATCTACCTCTCATTGAATAGTATGCAGCTACATATTCCAAAGGAGAAAGTAGTCATATGAACTTATAGGCAGCATTCACTCATTTGTTTATTGATTAAATTTTAATTCTTTCCATTTATCATTGAATAAAATGCAGCTAAACAGTTCCCTGTTACAGACATAGAAAATTGTAATGAGAACTTGTAGGCAAAAACCATATTATAAATTTATTTCAACATATAATTTTATCCCTTTTACTCATAATTTAATTTATCATATAAGGCTTTTTTGTATGTTTTTTATTAAAAATATATATAATTATGTAAAATAAATCAAATACTATGTTTTTTGAATTATTATGCATTTATTTAGTCTTGTGATGTACAATTATGCAAATTCTTGTAAATTAGCCTGCAATAAGACCTTACTTTAACTGCCTATGATTTTGATAAGGGTAGGAATTTTTGCATTTTTTTAAAATTTTACAATTCATTCATAAATAAATTATTTTCCAAAAAAGTTAAACCATTCAAATTTTTATTATATTTCAAAATTTCAAGACTGAATATGAGCCATGTAAATCCCATTGAATTTACGATAAATTATATGAGAGTATGTATGTCAATACTGTATAAATTTTATATTATTTTATGTACTATATTTTTTTATATTAATGATTCAAAAAATTATTATGTTATTTTTCAAATTCTGATTGTCTGGGATATATATATATATTCATGTTATAAATAGAAATGTGTATAAATATATTACCTAAATATTAATTCTACAACAATAAAGTGGATAAATTAGACGATACCTTAATAAATAAAGATATTAAAAGTGTTAAATATTAGTATAAAAAAGTTTCAAAAAAGTGTAATGTTTAAAAATGTTAAAAAAAGTGTAATGTTTACGGAAAAGATTCGGCATGTTGGATATTTGAAAACTGTGTATAGGTTTATAAACGTTGTCAAGGTCGCATAAATCTTTTGATTGTTATAAATAATTTTAATTGGAAATTATGTAAATGATAAACGAAATTTTGTGGAATAATCAATATTAATCGATTAATTTATAAAATTTCAATAATTTTAGAGTTAATTTCGAACTTCCGCTTATCAATTTGGCATTGATTATCGATATAGATATATTCCTCCGCGAACTTTTATTACGATTGAATATTGGTCAGTTTGCCGGTCTGTATAATTAATATATAAGTCATTTGATAGAACATTTGAAGTAGTTTTTGTATATTATATTATACCATAAACATTATATATCTATACTTTAATATACTTTGTAGTTTTAATGTAATGTCTATGTGTAATTAGACTTGTTATTCAATCTAAACATTGATTTAAAACATTTATATTGATTCTATTATAAATTAAACTCTACTGGAACTTTAAAATCTCGAAAATTAATATGTCAGAAATTATAGAAGTTACAAAAATTTAATTTTTTAATAATCATTGGGAAATAATATATTTCATCGAAAGTTAACAACAAATTAAAGAATACATTTTTAATAAATATCGTTGCTATATGATGATTACCGATATGTATGGACTATAATTCCATTGGTGAATTTCCCTGATAATGATCATTGTGGATCATCAGGTCCTAATGTCGTTCACCTTGAAGTCGATGAGAGATCATATTTATACGATTTGTTTGATATAAAATCGTATGCTGATGTCACAAGTAAGGACTATAACTCCAGCGTTGCTGATCTTGATCAACCATCTACATCAAGTACCACCACAAGATTCACTAACCCAGTTTCGGATAATAATTTGAATAAAGCAATACTCAATTCTGTTCCCGAGGGAACAAGAAACCGAAACAAATGGGCATTGGGCTTGTATGATAATTGGTACTGCAATCGAAATTCTCATTCTGAACAAGATAATGGGGACATACCTTTGCCCCACTTGAACGATATTCTTTCTGCCAG
>JAUZNC010013551.1:0-29159 GCA_034780395.1 Vannuccia rotundouncinata | reverse complement strand
AAGAAGAAGAAGAAGAAGAAGAAGAAGAAGAAGAAGAAGAAGAAGAAGAAGAAGAAGAAGAAGAAGAAGAAGAAGAATTACGAAAAATTGCAATTTTTTACAGTTTATAATTAAAGATCTATAAAGATAGAAACGTTAAATTTGGAATACTGATAAAGTTGCGACAGCGCAATTCAACGCATATAAAATTATGTCGACACCTCTTACAGTTCTTAAAGTTTGTGCTTATCCTATAATACCTACAGTTCTTAACCTCCCAATTCTTAAACATTGAGCTAACAACCTACTTTCGTAGGTTTAACGAAAGAAAAAAGCAGATATCAAACTTTATGGTGATCCATTTTTAGAAAAATATTTATTTTAATATTATTATAAATTTTTTAAATATACAATTAGTCCTATTTAATTTTTGAATGAAAATAATTCTACATATTTATCAATTTTAAAAATGAATTCACCATAGAAATTGACTTTGTTTTAATATTGCGAAATAAAGCGAAATTGTTATGTTAGTCAATTTCTATGGAATTCACCTAATTGTTTTTAAAATTTTCTTATGAACAATTTAAACGTTTGAATCTTACGTAATATCCATTAATTTGGTGTAATTAAAAAACATCACTACAGTTCAATCAAATTTCTATTTAAATTTAGTAGTAGGTACGAATCTTGCAGAAGTTTGCAACTGAACTTTATAAAGATCATCGAATGACAATATAATAATGCAGCGTGTGCATAAAGGAGAGTATCTTAGTTAAAAATTGTTACTCTACAAAACGAACTCTTATACAGATTATTACATTTTATTGGTTCAAATATTGCCTTTTACGGCTGTTGAAACATATTTCTGTGTATTTCTTCAACATTTTCTAAATACATAGGCCAGTATTAAAAAAATTCTTGACATAGAAATATTTTTATTATCTTGCAAATTATATAAGACGAATAAAACGGATTTTTTAATATGACCTGAAGCAACTATGTCCTAAAGTTCCCAAATACAATAATTTAGTAACTTAATTTTGCTGGGAAAAAAATAGAAGAAATGGATAGAATAGAACGTTTATTAAATAGATTGTTGAATAATTTTTGGACGCTTTATCAGCTCAACTTTTATAACGTTATTTATTCTGTATAAACATTTTTATCTGTATTTCTATTGTAAATATAGTCTAACAATAAACATTGAAACTTTATCTGAATATAATTAATACAATAATAAAACTTAAATTTCTTATTAGGTAGGTGAAAGAGTTTTAAATGTTAAACTTTTAAAATAGTATTTAATTAAAAAAAATTCTTAACTTAAATAAAACTAAGCATTATATTAATATAAAAAAAATGTGTCTGCATTTTTTTAATTGAACCATAATATTTTGTCAAATAAATATAAATGCGCAATTAAAAATGAATACGCTTATACATTAAAAAAATATTTTTATCTGAAATATACTACTGTAAGTAACATTTGGTATGTATAATTAAATATCAAAAGTCATTACAAAATATTTTTTCATTTATAAAAATATGATTATTTTAAAATAAACCTATATACTACACTAAATGAAAATGGTTTATTCCATCTACTTCTTACGAATTAATCGTTATGCAGTACATCATGTATTACTCGTTAGTAAATTCAAATTCTCTAAAATATTGTTTTATCGAGATTATACAATATATTCATAACAAAGTAAGGATAAAATATCATTTGTAATACTATTTCAACATTTTTATTCAAGTTAAAATTAAAAAAAATGTGATTTTTTACATATGTATTGTATATGTATTGTGTGTAAATAGTGATTATATATTATTTATGAATTTTACGTAATAGTAATACTTACGTTCTACATTATGTATGTATAGCATATGAACGTATAATTAGAAAGCGTATACATCCATATAATATTAATATTCACTCCTTGAAAGTATAGGTACTTTACTATTCCAATGTATTTATATAGTACGAAAGAAATATGTTAGAAATATAAGATTATAAAAAATAGTTTATAATTAAGTCAAATAGACAATCTCTTATCCATTCTGTAGGAATAACTTTCTGAATAAAAAATATCACAATATAATATATTTTTAAGACGTTCACATTTTGTTTCAATCTGTTGTATAAGACTATTTGAGCAATTTATCCATTCTGTTATGTTAATTAATTTACGTGTCGATAATATTTAAAATATTCCGAACATATTTTAAAAGATATATAATTTAAACTATTATAATGTTCTTTATATGTAATTTATAAAATATAAAGTAAAAAGTTGTACTTTGTATTTAAACAAGATGATTTTTATAAATTCTGGTATTTTTAAAACATTTTCATTTACAGTGTATACTTTGATCGAGCTATATACCTTTTTTCAACTAATTAAGAGTGTTTTTTAATATTGTCTAAGTTCATTATACAGTTATATAGTCAATTTGTCAATCTTTAGAAATATTTTCAGTATAACAATAGTTTTATAAAAATAAGCATACCATAAGAAACATTACTCATTTCTATGAAAAATAATGAGCATGTAGAGCTTCGAAAGATTAGACGTACGAATGGTTCATAATAAATGTTGTGTATGTACGGATTAAACTATGAATTATTATATTTAAATATTGTACACTAACTATTAATTACTAGATTAATATTTTTGAATTACTAGTTAAAGTATACGTTACAAAAAAGCAAAATATTTATAACACAAGGATAAGATGTTGGCTAATTTAATTCTGATAATATAGTACACAGTCCATTCTAGTCTCTAATTATTTCATACCAACAACACAAGCCTTAGTTACAATAAATATTGTTCTTGTATCTATAGATCAAGAAATAATTAGGTACAAAGAACTTCTGGCTGTTAGCGAATGCACAGAGGTTATAAGTGCACCCCAAACACACTGTCTTGTCAACTAATATACCTTTGCATATATAGAGTTATGTTGAGATCTTGTGATGCAACTTTATCCTTCAGCTCAATTGGTATAGTGATCCTAGTTATGCGTAATTAAGAGATCTTTAATTTTAAATTGTGATAAAGGATTCTGGAATTTTAGAAAACTTCTGTCTGAGTACATAATTCAGTAATTAATAACTTTAAACATTCATCTCGTAATAATATATCATATTTAGAATACATTACTTCATAATTCTTAACAATAAGTTTTTTTCAATATAATAAAAAATTATTTTAATTTAGAAATTGGTTCTGTTTTAAATAGGATCAAAACTATTTTTTTAAACTAATTTTATATACTATAACTGAAGATATAAAATATGCTGTTTTACATTTATTTTATTTAATTATCATGCACCAGGGATTCATGATAGAATTTAAATAAAAGAAAAGAAAACAGTCTGATATTAATCGTTTATAAATTAATCGTTTCACCCGTAGGCTTATATACCTATAACCTTGCTAAGATATTACATGTGTGGCAATATAACCGATTACAACGAAGGGTACATGCAACTAATCAGTCACAGAAGTGCTGGTAATACACATATGGGCATTTTATTTAGTAATACATATATTATCAATCATGCAAGTTTTCCATATAGAATATTAAAGCCTCTGTTTACACGATTAATATCCGAAGATGTTTACTTTTATATATTTTATTGATATGTTTAGTTTTAGTTATAGCGAAATGTGTCATTAAATTTGAATTGGTTATTCACTATTTTTATATAAAGATAACAATCATGCGTATAATTTATATTTCGATTCATTATCATTAATCCTAAATATTAATTGATCTATATAAATGTCGGAATAGTATTTAAATTTGAATAAATGAGTTTGGAATGTCATGTAAAAAAACTTTTTAAATATATAGTTAATAAATGATATGATTGTATGAATTGTATGGAGTCAAGTCAAATTGAAATGGAATTTTTTCACCTTCCATAATTACAAAGTGTTCATCAAATTGGTCAGAGTCGATTGCACAACCAGTAGGCTGAGTTGCTGTCTCTATTGTTGGTAACACTATAGAAACCGATAAACAATGCTAGTAAACACACAACTATCTATTAAGACAAATTTACCACCTATAACAAACAGTTCTTCTGTAATTACATCGTGAAAGATTTATAAATCCTCCATAGTACACTATATTCATATTTGGAAAACAAAATTCGATAACTGCACTTTTGGAATGAAATATTGGCTTTATTGGATTGCCCTGTTCGGGCTTGCCATAAATTTGTGCGAAGGTAATGTTTTAAACTGTTTCTGTCATTCTTAAAAGTATAGTAAACATAAGCATATTTAATTTTAGTTAATATATAATAAAATTAAGAAATTATTTTAAATCTAGCGGTATTCCAAATCTTAATTATTTTTATTGATGTTTAGTTATGTAAAACGCGTGTAAAATAATTTGATTGTTTTCCAAACATCATCTATATATTTGTATTTGTTTTTCAAATATTCATAATTTGCACACTGTTAAGACATATTTAAAGATTGAAAATTTTTTTATCAATTCAATATATTTCACTTTTATTAATTTTGATATCAATATATAAAGCATTATGTATTCTTCTGATATAAATATTATTTATCTGATTATATATTCTAATACTTTTTTATACAGGATTGGCGTTCACTAGCCCAGCCGCCGGGAGCACTTTTAAAATTTTTGAAAATCTCGTGATTGGAAGCACAGTAGGGGATTTTTTTGTAGATGGCGTCGCATCAGGTACTGATGTATGGTCAATTGTTAATGCTGATTGCATTAATCGTTTCACCATTAATACCATCACCTCTTCAAGAAATAGTCGTCTTAAAACCAAAGTTGTGCTAAATTTTGAAACTGTGGCTGACAGATCCATCACCTGCGATGTTAGGTTTTGTACAGGTGGTTGTGGTGGCGGAAATACCCTCAATATACAAGTAACGATACTTCTTGTAAATCGGTTTGACGTTGACCCTACACTCACTGGCGGCCCATTTACAGCTAGTTGTCAAGAAGAATCGGCCCCTAACTCTCTATGTACCATGCCTAACGTACCAGTAATGGATGATGTCGAAATGGCAGGTGTTTACAACCCAAAGGATGTTCTAACATGTGAAATTGTTGGTAAGTATATTTATTATACTTTTAACTCATTTATTTAGATTAGTATAATTAAATTATTAACCTCCCATACTTTTAAGTGTCGATCAAAAAACGAATCAAGTGTGTTGAATAATATGCTAAATGTATTGATTGTAATATATACAATGTAATACTCGTGAATATATTATTTTGAAACTTAATTGATATATAAAATTTAAAAATCTTATATTGGAAGTTAATAATAATAATTTACAAACAATTGGTTTTTAAATCAAAAAATTGTGATTTTTATATAACAGTTATAAATGCTATTATCATTAAAAAAGCACGTTATTGAAATAGAGAAGATGAGAGGGTTTGGTGATACGACTAATATTCTACTGGAATTATTGTAGGGGAGGATGAACGGGGTGGAATTGGATTGAGAAAACTGTTGTAATGTGTAATAAATAAAATAGCGGATCAAAAAAATCCGAAGCTGGACGTAAAAAAAATTATATATTGTTGGCTGCCATAATAAAAATAAAATTTAATATTTTTACTAATTCCATATTGTTAATGTTTTGGTCATTTTAAATTTAGAATTATGTGAATTCTGTCAAATAAATAAAAATATCTTTTAAAAGTAAAAGCATAGAATGATAATATTCATATTAAATATATATATACCACTTTAAAACCATTATAAAACCATGCACAATATAATTACGGTATAACCACCATATTGAAAAACTTCCATATTACTACTTTAGAACCACTATGTATAACCATTATTATTATTTTGTTTAAAGAACTCGCTATTTAGAAAATACTATATACAAAACGCGATCCATATTTGACTCAATATTTGTAATTTATATTAGATGATTGTTGAACTAATATGTATTGTACGAAAGTAATATGATATAATAAATAAAACAACTGGCGTATTTAAGAAATCTGTAATATTTTATAAAATTTTATAAATTTTAAAAATGTTATAAAATTATAAACATGAATTTAATTTAGACTTAAAAGAAATAGATCTTAACAAATGTTTAAATTATTAGAATTTTCCCATTCAATTAATTTATTATAAAGTGAAATTTCGGACCTCTTTTATCAATAATACATTTTTTAGGTACGACTTTATTCGACATGAGACCTGGAACTTGTGAAGTTCGTATGCCCTCCAAAATTGATCGAGAGGTCAATCCCGGCCCATTCACCGTATCTATAAAGGTATAATGAATGAAACTATTATTTATATATTTAATATTCAGTAGATCGTTCTTTTTAATACGAACGCATATAAACTGATGTTTTTGGTGTTTTTCGGTTTTTGCCGATCGACTCAATTTATATTTTGTGGATTTTTAAAAGAGAGCTAAATTGTAAATCCGATACAATTACTTTAAAATACATTGAAGTTTAGTTAGTAAGTGAATTCTTTATGAAATCCGATTTGATTTAACAAGAAACCATCAAAGGCATGTGCACCACTCCTAAATTTGTTACAATGAAAAGTTTTAATCAACGAAAATAGAAATAAAACATTTTGTTAACATATAAAGTCGTAGAAACGCTTTTAAGAAATCTTCGAAATTATATTTGTTTCGTTTTTGTAAAAAAATTGGAATATTTAGAAATTGTCAAAGTTTCGAAATATTAAACCGTTTAAAAGTCAAATTATTATTTCTAAACAATTTTTACTTTGATTTCCTCCAAATATTTTATGCACATGCGTTTTCTTAAATATATTTAGGTGACCGATGCTGGTGGAAATTCAGTTACACAACCTTTGACGATTACCATGGTTGATATAAATGACAATGATCCTGTTTGCCCTTTAATACACTATAATTATCAACTGAAAGAAAACGAACCAGTCGGCACAAAACTAGCCCCACCGATTACCAAATGTACGGACAATGACCTCGGTCTCAACGGTATCTTGCAGTACACAACACCCTCAACTACAGATTACACATATGACAGTAAGACCTGGAAATCTCTTTTAAAATCAGAAAACATTTTGAAAAATTTATCCTCCACTAAAATATAGTTTAAATGTTCAGTCAATCAACTAATAACTATATAAAGTATTTCAGATATATTTTTTAATTAAATTACAATAATAAATTAAATACAATTTATTTATTTTGAAAATTTATTAACGATGTGGTATCATATTTCATGTTGAATTTTAATTAGGAAAACATTTTACACAATTGATATATTCCAAATAAATTAAAAATGAATGTCTTTATGTAAAACATCTACAAATATTGTAATGGTTTTCCATATTTGACAGTATAATTGATTTTAAAAGTCAATGAATATTAATTTAATCAAGCTATTTGTTAATAAATATAATTGTGATACTTAAAACACTAAAACCGATATTTTTAAAAGAATGTTTATTAACCAATATCAAACTTTGCAATAGACTATAAATTTTTATTTTTAATTTTACAACCCTACCTTTTTGAACATGTTGAACGGCATTTTTTGTTTACTTCCTAATAAAATTAATTTTATGAAAAATTTCAATAAACTTTCCAAACATTAAATTATTTGATTATTTTGCAGGCGCTACGAGTGAATTAAAGACAACAACCTTGAGCGACTACGAAACAATAACCAGCACCATTGACATTTTCTATATTATTGTCTCCGATAGTAGTGTTAGTGCCGGTTTAAGGAGGAGTACAACCATTTCCGTGACCGTGACGGTAACTGTAACTTATATGAACTAATTTTTCGTAAATGAAATTAGTAGATCTTAAATATATTGCTCTATAATTAAATGAAGTATTTCATAATTTGATTTAATGTGAAAAATATACAATGAATCATACTTTAAATTAAAATCATGATCCTTATATTATACCTATGTAAATTATATGTGACAGCACAGGCGATCAAATTAGTGTGCCTGCATTATATGTTTATACAATAAAAACAAATTAATTAAAAAGTTATAATAATTATAATTATTTCAGATTCAACCCCTCAATGACAACGCCCCAAAATGGGGAAACTTTACACCCTGGCTTAACACTCCTCCAAACATCACAGCCACAATCCAGGAGGAGGTGCCCGCTGGAACTGTTTTATTTACTGCTTTTGCTGTTGACGCTGATAAGGCTGGTACTAGTGATTCAACCATAACATATTCCCTTACAGCGGTCACTAGCGGCAATGGAGGTGGTGATATGCTCCCAGGAACTAGCATAAACCCACAGACAGGAGAAGTAATTTAAATTTTAAAATACTGCAAAAACGTCGTACTATTTTGAGTTTTAAGCCATGGAAATTATAAAGAATAGTTTTAATATTGTAAAAAGGCTGATATGTATGTTATTCCATTCATTACTATAAATAATAATACATTATTACTATTATTACTAAATAATTTCCGTGCGTTTACAATTAACGCTCTCGTCCGGAATCTGTAAATATAAATGTTACCTACTTTGAAATTTTATACTTTCAAACAACTAAAAATATTTATTGTTTCTTTTGTGATATACTTATTCTATTTCAATCCATAAATATTGTACGAATGAAAAATTAATAAATTCATTCTGATATCCCGAGTAATCACTTTCAGGTATTTATAACCAACCCATCAATGTGGGATTATGAGTCTGGGTTGAGGCATGCCCTCGTATACGTTCAGGCTACTGATGGCGGAAGTCCTCCCCTATCAATTAGTACTGTTGCCAGAGTTGACGTTACGAATATCAATGATAATCCAGCTGTTTTTATTCCTCCAAGTGGGAATTTTGCATTCACAACAAAAGATGGTTAGTATATATATATAGTACCTAAATACATCTCATACATATAAAATAATTAACGTTTATTTTATGCTCCTTTTATAGAAAAGGATTAATTTAAGACAAATTGGACATTTATCTGTGAATCCATTGTTACATTGTTCTAATCTCAAGCGTTCTAACTGAAATTTTTTACCAAAAATCTAAATAACTAAATATTTAAAAATAAACTAAGTATTTCTAAATATTGTAGCACACCAAGTTTTACTCAAATTAATTATCGTAACAAAAGACCTGAATCAAATTGTTCAATCTTTAATTTCAGTCAAAATAGACACACTATCAAGTTTAGTGTTGCTAAAGGTTTTTATAATTTAAACCGCTTAAATCCATAATTCTAGAAATTTAATAAAGATAATAGAAGTAGTCAGCAATTAAAATATAATCAAAAGCAAATTTATTTTTATGCACAAATTGTTAAAAAGGAGAAATGCTACCCTCTTTTTCCCGCAAGTGGATATCCCGCCTACATGACAGATTTTTTATATTTTAGTATTTGCTTTCCTTAATTTTATCTCCCTTTTCGTATTTTTTTATCTCCATTATTTATAATTTCAAAAACATCCAATTTAATATTTTTTTCTTTATTGTCTCAGGAGAGTCTGGTCCTTTATTCACTTTACCATACAGCGATAAGGACCCAGGAGATACAATTGGATGTATCGGAAATATTGGACCGTTTATAATGAATGGTGCCAAAGTGGAAACTAGTCGGGCTGTAGATGTTGACCCTGCTAATAATGACAAATTGTCATATTTGCTTATTGCGAACTGTAAGGATGGCGGGGGAACGGGAACCCATGCTTTGGTTGCAACAATCGTAATAACAGTCATACCAAAAAATGAGTTTCAACCAACTATTGCTTTGACTACACCGGTTTCGGTAAGATTGAAAAAGTTGTTTTGTACCTACGTTTGATTAAAGAAATTCTTAAAAATATCCAAATATCATCTGTAAGACATACTTTTTATATATTAATTAATTAAAATACATTTAATAAATTCTCAACTTAAATTCTCAAGATAATCTTTATTTTTTAGTTTTGAAAATTCCTTTCGAAAGGTCTGAATTATGCATGCAAAAAAGAAACAGACAATGTTAACAATAATTGGCTCAATGAAAAACTTAAAAATTTTTTTAAAGAAATCCATTCCCTAAACTAGATCGTTGGGGAAACCGATACTTCAAAAGATTTAGAGGATATTATAGTGAAATACAGATTAATTGTTTTGAGTTTTGAATTAGTATCTGCTTGTATAAGAATATTATTATTGTTGAAATAATTCACGTACAATAAAGTATATATGGGTTTATTTAATTTCTACGCCAGTAAAACTGAAAAATTAATATCTTTTATTACAAAATTTCATAGAAAAACGGAAGCAAAAAAACATTATGGACTAGCCATATATGATATATGTTTTATTATTCAAATATATAATATCTTCACTATTTATATTATTTAGTGTTTAATTTGTATTTAATGTATTGACCAATATATTATTTATCTAGACCCTCAAACTGCCCAAAATTCAGAAGTAATAAACATGTCAGCGCGCTGAGGACTATTTCTATATATTTTTAATCAATACCACATTTTTGGGCGTTATTGAGTGGAATTTTTCAATTATTTACGGATTTTAGTTTCGGTTAAGAGGGTTATAATATATTGTATATTATTATATTGATTGATCAATCCTCTTGAAACAAAACTAATTACCGTATATAATTAAAATTCGTGAAGGACTTATATATATTAGATTTAATCAATTTGTGTTTATTTATAATAATCACAAAACGATTTTATTGTTATTTCCAACAATAAATTATGCTACTATTTTCATAAAAATTTTAATAATTGCTAAAAATAATAGTTCTCTATTCAAAAATAAATGTTTTATTTAATATAAAATTTTCTCTTAAGCTCGATGAACAAACTGCGGTTGGAACAGTGATTTCAACCTTCACTGTGGCAGACCAGGATGCATATGATGATGGAGTTGTGGACTGTGTTATCTCAGGTCTGTTCTTTATAAATACCATATTTATTTTTTATTGTAATCAATTTTACTAATCAGACTTCCTAAAAAGTGTTTTCTACCTAACTGTCTATTCTACCAAAACCAAAATATTGTTTATATTCAAATTAGATCCCAAATTTCAAGTTCGTTATACATATATATGCAACTGTTGTAAATATAGAACAGCATACAAAATCTATTTTAAAATCTGAATACTAATTGTTGCTCTCATAATAAAATATACAGTCAAGTAATGCAATAATTTCTTTTTATTTATTAAAAGTTCTTAATCTTTTTATATTCATTAAATATTGAATGTTTTAAAATATATATAGGACAAGAAAAATTGGAGCTTTGTAAATATAAATATATACTAAACGACTTTTATATTTTTGAATTATAGGTAAATAAATAATTATTAATACCAATAATAATAATAATATAATGATTGAAAATTATAATATGAAAATTATAAATTTTGCTATGTATATATATATATATTTATTGTTTATACAATTAAATATTACAATTATTATTATAATATTAATACTAAATAATGATATTAAGTGAAGTGAACAAATCTTAATATTAGCTCCAGGAACGAGTCCTTTCGCACTCAACGGGTGTAGTCAGGTGGTGTTGGCAAGCCCACTAGACTATGAAACGGCACAATCTTACACAATAACAATTAAAGCTACAGATCGAGGTCAGGACCCGGCTCCACGTTCTAGAGTCAGAAATCTGATAATAAATGTCTTGGATGTTAATGATAATAGTCCAGTCTGTGCAGTTCCTGTAAAACAAGTCACAATTGCTGAAAACGGAGCTGCTAATCAAAATATTGCAACTGTAACCTGCCCTGATTCGGATTCCCATGGAGTGATTTATTCCTTAATAGACAATTTTGGGGGGAAATTTTCCATCGCTACCGTTAATGGTAAAACTGGTGATATTACAACCACTGTTAGTAAGTATATTATTTACATTTTATTTTTTATGGTGACTTTTAATCCAGGAACTTTTGATTAAAATGTATTAATTAATTATTCGAATAAGTCGGCTGAGTACTTTTATATTGTTTCTTTTATTTTTTTTATTTAATAAGTACGTTTTGTTTGTATAAATGTGTTCCAGTTTTTATTTAAAAATATAGTTTTGATTTATGAATGAATGTTTTTAATGTTTTTAGTTTAATTGATTATATAAAATCATCGTCACAATTAATATAATTTTTCAAATTATGAACCATTTACACTTTAAATGGTATTTTACTGACAATATTATTTGTCTATTTCCAGGTTTGAATTATGAAGAAAAATCTGAGTACACTCTTCAAGTGGTGAGTACAGACACCGATGACGGTTCTAAAACTGCGAAGGCCACTGTTCAAGTTACAGTTACCAATTTGAATGATGGCAGTCCCACAGTTGCCAATCAGGCCAAATCATTTCCAGAAAATACTGTTGCAGGTACTCTTCTGGCAACAATGGTTACTACCGATGTTGACCTTCCTCCTTGGGGTGTCTCAACCTTCCAAATAGCATTAGGTATGCAATAAATTAAAACTATTTACACTATCACCTATAAACCTGTGTGTTCGCATTTGAAAAACAGGGATCAAGAATCTCAAAGTTTGTTTGTTTATTAAGAAATCTATGTGCAGAATTAATCATTTTTTTCATTAAAAGTTTCAATAAAATATTAATAAGCTTTTTATTACTGTGTTTAGTGAAACAAGGCATTAATGTGGATAACTCTGGTCGGTTCAGCATTGACAACAGTGGAAGTGTTTATCTGATGACAAATATGGACTATGATTCCATGATAACCCCCTTTCAGTATGAAATCACGGTTCAAGCTGACGATGGTGGCGGAACTCCAGTGAGTGTATTTTAAACAATAACATTGCTGGCACTTATAACTCAAGACTTTAAGCAAGACAACAGCCATGAGTTCTAGATTATTAAATGCCCTGTATTTTACTTGAATATTTTTGTTTTTTGTTTTTTATTTTCTTGTTTTTATTTTTTTGTTGAAATAAAAGCATTTTAATAATTCTTTCTTGACAGGGTTCTGGTACATTAACAATATTAGTAACGGACGTCAATGATATAGCCCCCGTTTGTGATTCCAGTGATTTTCCGTAAGTCTTTATATTAATATTTATTATAGAAATGAAAATATTAAATATGGAATTAAATTGAGTATATTTTTTCAGGAAATAGTGTGACAGTTTAATATTTCATACCATTAATGAGAAAATGCTATTTAATTTTAGCTAATAACACTATACACTTATACTTTAATACTAAATTAAAGAAAAACACATATTTAATATTTTTAAAAGGATAACATTTAAGCCAGAGATATTTTATAATTTTCATCGTGTATTCAAATCATTATTCAGAGAAGCCAAAATATGCAGTTTATAAAGTATGACAAATCATTGAATTTATTATTATTTAATAAATATAGTTTATGTTCCTTATTTCAGTGGAACTATAGCTGAAAATGAAGCAGCTGGCAAAAAAGTTTCAAAAATAACAGTGACTGATCTGGATAAAACCGCTCCGTTTAATAAACCATTATACTCAATTGGTAAAGTTTTCTAATAAGATCCAAAATAGTACAAATCAAATTCGATTTCTATTAGCAATCAATTTCCCAATAACAATGTTTTTTTTTAAAAATTGAAGAAAATTATAAAAGAAACGAATCAGAGTAAAATGTTTATGTTTAAAATATATACCATATTTAAATTATTTTTTTAAAACATACTAAAATCCCAATTCTTAATTTATTTATTCAATTTAAAATAATTTAATTTGAATTTACTATCGATGTGTTGATCTGTATATTAACCCCCCCCCCTTCCATTCACAGACAGCGGAAATGTTGGAACTGCCTTCAGTATTGATCCCAATTCAGGTCAAATCTCATTAATAAGCGTCGATTTCGAAAATATAAAAACTTACAACATTTTTGTCAAAGTTGTTGACGGCGGCGGCGCTGGACCCAACTCAGTTACCTGTTTGTCAACGATTACGGTAACCGATTTTAATGAGGCACCTCCAATATTTGCTCCCACCACTACGGGTATACTCTACTTCGCCGAAGACACTGCAATAGGTAAGTTAACTTAACATATCCAATATACAAACTGTACATAATTCTCTTTTGGAAAACGATTGCAAAAAGATTTAGTTATAATTGTAGAATTAAAATCAATAAATATTTTTGTTAATAACGATATGAATATTTTTTTCAATAAATAATTCTCTATGGAAAATGATATTTCAAACTTTATTCGTAATATTATATTATATAATATAGAAAGTATTATCCTAATACTTTTTATGAAAATTCACAACTAGGTTTAACATTTTACCTCCCAGATTATTGAATTTAAACACAATTAAATTGTTTTTCTTTTTAAAGTAATAAAATAGTTTTAATATAAAATATTTACACTTTTCCACAGTCTCTACTTTTTAAATTCAAACAAACTTTACCGATTTCTCTGAAATTTCGACACCATTAATAAAAGGGTTTTAACATTTTCTAATAACTTTTATTTACGAAATTATGTGTCAATTTAAAAAAAAATATTAAGTATGTTTCAATTTTATTTAAAACTTTATTAAATGAGTTTAGTTTAAAGAAAAATTGTAGTCATCATTCTTTAAAATATTTTTGAACAGTAACAAGTACATCTTTTGTTAATAATTTTTTTACATATTTTTAGGTACACTAATTTATCAAGACCCAGCAACTGATGCTGACACTGAGGATCAACTGTTCTATAAAATGGATTCATCGGTTACAGATTTTGGCGTAAATCCTGTAACTGGCAAAATCTATCTTGCAAATGTATGTACTTAGTTTCACTTAATTGAAATTTACATACAATTTTGTCGCTTTTCAAAATCTGCTCTCTTTTATTTTGCATTTTTATTGCCGAAACGTATTTTAAGTCCTTTTGTATTATTTTAAATTATATTTAAGTAGTTTGATCGATTATTTTTAAATCTGAATAAATTGAAATCAATCTAAGAAGTAATTTGACCTGAATTTTTCACATTTGTTCATACACATTATGTTTCTATACCTATTGTTATATTAAAATAATCTAAAAATAAATAATTATAATTACAATATACTTTTATTGTGGTTTTATATGTCATCCCGCGCGATATTGCTGTGCAAATTGATTTTTTTGCAGTTTCTGATAGATTTAAGTCTCAGCAATTGAAAAATGCTGGGGTACACATTTTCAGACCCCTGAACCCATTTTTTCGGCAATTTGTATATGCATCCAAATGGCTGTTTAAAGTTTGTCTTGCTTATAGATAAGGAATTTGCGTTACGTATGGTCCGGGACCGATAAAAAGGGGTTCCAGGGGGCTGAAAATTTGTACCCCACTATTTTTTTAATTTCTGAAACCTAAATCTATCACAAGCTGCAAAAAATCAATTTGCACTGCAATAGCAAGGGAGATATTTTTATGTCGTATCAAATCGCACTATTATATCAAAACAATATTTTCAAACGTAAAATGAAAAATTCTTTCATTAATTACTTTTCGATAAATTTGAAAAATTTCGCTTCGGAAGCAAACAATTTATTTGATTTGAACTTCAAAATCTCCGAGAATGATATTTAATTATTACATACTTCCCTTTTATTATATAGAAAATCATCCTGGCCTTGAATTCAAATTTACATTTATATGCATTCGCATTGGTTTATTTCAGAAACTGAACTACGAATCAAAAAATGTTTACAAATTTTATATTGAAGCCTGGGATCGGGCTACTGCAAACACTGGTAAAACCGCTTCACTATCAGTTACTGTTACAGTTACTGACGTCAATGAAGCCACGCCTTTCTGCAATCCATCGGTATATCAAGCTTACATTTTAGAATCAGCACCAGCTCGAACTTCTGTTAAAGTTCTCAAATGCACTGATGCTGATATTTTTCAAACCCTGACGTATGAAGTAAGTGATCGGCTTTCTTTTTTGACCCTATTTCTCAATACAACGGTTTTCATTAATAACAAAAATATGTTAGATGATTGTTTTAGATGGCCAGATCTGAACAGATAAGCTAGTAATGGAATTGGTAATTCAACTGAAATAATACAAATAAAAAATAAATTACTTTCTATAAGAAATTTATTTTTATAAATATTTATTAAACATTAAGAACTCAATTAAAATTCGAATGAAGAAGAGATACATTTGTTGTGAGTATTATTTAAATAATTGGTTTTGAGATAAAGCTAAGTGTAATATATAGAATGTATTGATCAAAGGAAAAATATCCAAAAAATATGTGCTGCTTAAATTCTGCTTTTTACTTTTTTCTTTATGGAGATCTTTTTGTTTAATAGAAAAATTTAAGATATTGTGTCTTCTAAATATGAATATTTTTTCTTTGATAGCTTTCCTTTTTAAAATTTTTATCATTTATTTAAATATAACCAGTACCTACATAAATTTATTTGATTTTGTTCAGGTGACTAATTTCGAATCGTCAGATACAACATTTAATTTCTTCGGAAACGCTCAATTGGATACAATAACAGCTCTGAATTATGAAGTGAAATCTGAATATGTTGTCAAGGTTCTCGTGAAAGACAGCAAAGCTCCCTTTAAGACTGGTTCAGCCACAGTTTCCGTTCATGTATTACCTGTGAACGAACATGATCCAGTGGTTCCAAATGTGATCACAACTGCAAAAGAAGAAGACCCAATTGATACTGTAAACAGTATAACAATAATTATGCAAATTAAAATCGTGATTTTTTCATGATTATTGCGAACACATTAAAAAAAGAAATCTATTACCAACTTTTCTAAAGAAAGTTACCAAACAATAATTTTCCTCAAAACTATATCCAAACAGTTTTTAGATATTTTTAACCTTTTGAAACTTTTTTTCGATACATAAAGAATTGTTATAATTTTGAAGATATTACTTTCATGACTCGTCCTCGTGTAAAACACTAACAAAATATTGGATGAATTATTTTTTTATATATTCATTAATTTCATAACATTTATATATATATATATGAAAAATCAATAAAAAAAATTCAAAATTTAAATGGTTACATTTATTCTTATTAAAATTCGTTTTAATTTTATTTATTTGTCATACTTTGAAGCAGTGATTTGGATATATATAAAAAAATTATAATAATGCCATTTTTGTTCTTTTACAGCTTGTTACAACTATCGTCGCTGATGATACAGATAGAGGATCTAATCATAATCAATTGACATATCAGATATTAAATGGAAATGCAAATGGATATTTTAAAATCGATAATTCAGGACAAATTTTTGTCGCCAAGCCTTTAGATAGAGAGAACGAAGCCATTGTGACGCTTACAGTTCGGGTGACAGATGGTGGAGGAAGGTTTTCAGATGGATCAGTACAAATCACAATTATAGATTATAATGATAACCCCCCCGAGTTTAACCCTGCTTCCTATATATTAGACCTTGTTGAGACTTCAGTCCCTGGAGCGATTCTTGCTTTTAATAGTAGTGGAGTAAGTATTCATTAGCGTTTATTTTACAAATTCATAAAATAGAGTACAAAATAATACACATTGTATTCATAAAATCTTTATCAAAAGTAAATTTTTATATTAAATTTTTATATTAAATTTTAATCTGACTAACTGTAATGTATATTGTGATAATATATTTTATTTATGTAGACGTTAATGTATTCTTTTCTGTGATTAAATAGTTATAATACGAACATATTTTCCAATAAAAAGGAATAATTACATTTCAAATTACATTAAATATTAAATATAATGTAGCTTTTCTCTAAAAAATTTTAGATTTCTTTTACAAACAATATGTGAATTTAAATTATTTATTAATCAATTAATTTTAGGAGTGGAACTTTTACAAAATATAACAATAATACAATTTCTTCTAGGTTACAGATAAGGACGACGGCGTTAACAAAGATTTTGTTGTTTCTGTATTGAGTGGAAATGTAAGTCCAGCAGTCTTTGAAGTAGTTGGGAATCAACTAAAATTCATAAGTGGTTCACTTAACCGGATAATCACACCGACCTACTCTCTCGTGGTTCAAGCAATCGATAAAGGTTCTCCTCAGCTGACCAGTACTATTCCCGTTGTCATAAACATTCTACCAAAAAATGAAATAATTCCCTCGTTTACTTCCGGAGGGAACCCAACAACCTGGCCAGAAGATACACCCGTGGGAACAGAAATTTATCATGCTACGGCTTCAGATACGGATTTGGTAGTTATCAAGTTTTTTAATATTATGTTATAGATGTGATCAATTAATTTATTGAGACGAGCAGGTGGATATTATTTTTTTTAAATAGAGACACTTAAGTATTTTAATTTTGTTTCATAAAAAATAATATTCTTAATACTATAATAAATCATGTAATCAGTAAAACAACAATCAGGAAATTTATGTTTCTCTGCAAGGATTTAAATAAATTTTTAATATATAAATTATTTAATTCAATTAAGTATTTTAAAATAATTTTTTGAATTTGATTAGTACTTTTAAAACAAAAATATTTTTTATGAAATTTTTAATATTGATTAATATATTTAGTATAGCAATTAATATATTCATACTAAGTATAACATCTTGAGTAACACAATTATTCATTTAATACTATTTCCCAGGGACAAGTTATTTACACAAAACAGTTTTGTATAATTTGTATTACCAAAATATTATTCCTGCTGTGAATTTTACGTTTATTTACAAATTTTGATCATATTAATAGTTTATTATATATTTAACATTTAATTTCAGAAGTTGTTGCAACTTTCACAGAATTACTTTATATTTATTTTTCTCTCTCTTTTACAGGGTTTATCGGGTACCCTATCCTTTTCACTTGACCAAAGCACCAATTTAGAAAACAGTTTTTATGTTAATGCTACCACAGGAAAAGTACAAATATTTTCTCCACTGGATTATGATGAAAAGCCGAAAGTTTTCAATCTAATAATATTTGCTGAGGATCAAACAGTGCCCAAGAAAACAGGATCAATGACATTGACAGTTTCGGTTACCGATGTCAACGATAATTATCCAGTGTTTCCAACCGATTCAAATGATTTCAATCCGTCAATCAATGAAAATGTGGCGGCAGGATACATTGTGACAACCATTAAGGCCACCGACAAGGATTCTGGTGATTCAGTTTTTTTAGAAAACAGTTTTTATTTTACAGTTTTTATATTTCAGTTTTTATAGAAAACATTTTGATTAATTAATGATTTAGTTCATTCTTTTATATTACACTAAAATGTAAAAAACTACAAAGTTGTTACTTGATTTTTAAGTTTGATTTAGTTTTTTGAGATTATAGTCAACTTCATTGCATAAAATATGTTAGTTAACTACTTCACCGTTTTTTGTTAATTACAGGAAACAATGGTAGTGTCACAATTTCGATTGTCAGTCAAAGTCATCAACCGCATATGTTTGTGCTCGACCCATTAACTGGAGTCCTTACCACCACGGGTTCACCCGATAGGTAAAAATATAACAAAAATGTTGTTTCGTATAATTCTAATTAATATAAACATAGTTTTTATCAAATAATTTCTTAACACTTTTGTTTTAAAATTATGTTCCTGTTTCTAATAGTTCTATTCCAAGAATTTATAAATATTTGTTTGCTTACTGTATCGATTATTGTGTCAGTTTTTAAAAAGTTATTAATATCCACATTAATTTAATATATAAATATATATAAATCATCTTAAAATTTTATGAATTGAAAATTGTCCCTTTAATCAATTATATTTATAACGAAATTTTAGAGACAGCAAAAATGTTAGACTAACAATTTTGAAAACAGAGCTTTATTATGTCTTTCCAACAATAACATATTATAGTTTTAGAAAACGTTCCATTGTAAATAAATTTTAATCGTTTACAAATATTCTTTAATCAGAATATCAGAATATTAATTTTTACTACACAATTCATTTTGTTGATTAACCTTTCAGAGAAAACGTTGATAGTTATCAAATTATTGTTAAAGCGACCGATGCCGGAACTCCCACTGTTAAATCTACTTTACAATCCTTCACAATCACTATCAATGATGAGAACGACAACACTTGCAGCTTTTTACCAATCGTCGATGGGCATGTTTATTCGTTATTGGAGCAAAAAGCGCTGACCGCATTGGTTCCCGTCCCAACTGCAAATTTGCCTGCAACCGATCCGGATTCCGGAGCAAAAGGTACCTCGGGACTTTCTTTCAGGGCAAGTCTTGTCAGTGGAGGCTCTTCACCATTTGATATTAGTCTGGGGGATGGACTTTATTTAAAACTGAATTCAAAGGTTGATCGAGAGAACATTCCACAGTAAGAAGACCGCTCCTTTAAGTTTCTATCATATTTACTTGTTTAAATTAAAACGCCTTTCTTTGTTAATGATTGATAATAAGAATAAAAAATAACTTTTCTACTTTTTAAGTATATTTATTAATTTTATATACTTTTCCTATTTTATAAATACTATATAAATATTATTATATAGTATTTGTTTCAAACTCTAATTATAGTTAACCTCTTGACGTCTTTCCATTGTTACAGATACATAGTTAAAATAGAGTGTATCGATGGTGGCGCCCCTCAGAGAACAGGATCTGTAACTGTGACAGTTAACATAGATGATGATAATGACAATCATCCCGTGTTCAGTCAAAACATGTCCTACACAGGAACAATCAGCGAAAAGGCCTTAGGTGGTGTCACCATAGCTACAGTCTTAGCAGTGGATCCAGACATTGGTCCCAATGCTCAACTCACTTTTAGTATGTTAAATTGTCCTCAATTGAATAAAAAACTCTTTAATTTTTTTAGTTAGACTTGTAAAAAAGGTCCTGTGTCTATTGATTATATAAAAGTTTCATTTAATAACAATAAAATTATGTATAAAAGTTTTCCAGTTTCAATTAAGTGTTCAACTACTTTCCTAATTATACGTTAATTATATATCATCATTCAATGTCTATAAAATAATCAAATGACGTCATCATCCAATGTCGATTAATAAACCAATGATGAAGTCATCACCCAATGTCTACTAAGTTAACTATAATGGTGAGGTCATCAAATGCCTATTTTTAATTTTCAGGTTTGAATGATCCCAGTAATCTCTTTAATATTAACAATAAAGGAGAAGTTTTCTTAAAACAGAACACCACCTTGGACCGTGAAGTAACACCTTTTTACAGTCTCGAGGTCAGTGTTACGGACGGAAAGCATGTCAGATTGACTCATGTCAATATAACTGTGGAGGATGTTAATGATAATATTCCAATATTTATTGGTAGTTTATCCCGAGATGTGAGTATATAGTCCAAACAATTTTTATAATTATTGTTTTCGTTAAAATTGTATCTTAATGACCACATTTTTGAATATATTTTTAAAAGAATTAATATGCTTTAGAAGGTGTAAAATGAAAATGTAAAGTCGTGTTTCATTAAAAACTTTCTAGATAGCTTGTTACAGAAATGGTTATTTAATTCTTGATATCACATCTTTCATGATAAATGAATATCTAAAAAGAAATATTAAAAAAGAATTTTATGAATGTAAATCAATATTAATATAAAAATATCAAAGAAAATAATATATTTAAATAAATTTTGTGCAAATGTTTTTCAGATTTTGGAAAACAGCATATATGGAAATCCTGTTGGAGCTCCCATTAACGCATCGGACCCAGATAATGCGGCTAATCAGGCTCTGACTTTTAAAATCGACAAGGTACTATTCATTTAGAATACACAATCTTCAATGTTTACCTATTGATTATTCCAGAATTTACCGCAAATTTTATAATTCGAAGTTTCTAATTTTTTAAATAACTAAATTGAATTATTATAGTTATCAAGAAAGAAATAATATGATGCACGGAATAATATAATATACATATTATCACTGAAGTTGTTCAATTAAACACATGTCATAGTTAAAACATATAATGAAAATATCTCATATATTGGAGGATAAAGAAATTACAATCAAAACGCAAAATTAAAATATACTTCACATTACCAACTGCAAATGTTAGTCAAGCTTCACATTATTAATGCAAATTATAATAAATTTCAGACTATTTTGGGATTGGATCACTTTGCAATCGACGAGTCAAGTGGCCAGCTGAGTGTGAAAACCACTCCAATCGACCGGGAAAGTATTGCCATCTATAAATTGGTCATTTTAGCCGTTGACAATGGCTTACCAAAATTGACCGGTACAGCAACCGTTACAATAAATGTTGTTGACATCAATGACAATGGACCGTCATTCTCTTTTGATTATACTGACGGGGTGTCTGTAGATGAAAATGTTGGAGTGGGAACTCTTATTACAACAGTAAGACAAGTGTACCAATTTACTATCTGGTCCTTACGTTCTATTTAATGTATTTACTGAATAATATCCAACAAGATCAAATGACATCAAATGTTATTCACCTATTTTTATACATAATCAAAATATATTTCTGATGAATTATTTAAACAATTTATTATATTTTATAGTTTTCAGCAACAGATCTGGACTCCGGAAATAACGCTGTTATACGATACACAATGAATTTGACGGAGGCCCAGGGTTCACTGGCTAACTCTCTGTTTAGTCTGGATATAGCTACAGGAAAGTTGACAACCAAAGCCTCAATAGATCGTGAATCGTTGGCCTCCGTCAGGTGAATGAAACCAATTGAATTATTATTAAAACATCAATGACTCGAAACAAAAAAATATTCCACATTTAAATTTTAAACATGATATATGCGTTTATTTGTTAATATTATATTCTAACTTATTTTTTATTTAGTTTTTACGTGATTGCAACCGATCAAGGAGCTGGTAATCGCAGAACAACTACTTATGTAGTCGTGACTATCAACGACTTAGACGACAATGCCCCAGTCTTCTCAAAACCTCTCTTTAATACAGAAATGGCGTCCAAGTAAAGAAAATTAATTGATATTAAAACAATCTTATTTAGATATAACTTAGTAACTTCTTACTTAGTAACAAATGTGGAAGCAATTAATTATTTTTTTATATCAATTAAATGGAAAGCAAAACTTAAAACATTTTTTGAATAATAAATTAGAAAATAGGTTGCCAAATTGTTTGATATTCAAATTAAAAATGTTTCAATTATTAGAAAATTATTTTGTAAAATTACTGGAAGTTTATAGTTTTGAAAAGTCTGTTTATAAAATCTTATCAATTTAAACAAAGACAACGTGTTTTGGAAAAGTTATATATATAATCACAAAAACTTTGATCCATTTATTTTTTGTTTCTAGTGAAAATCGTGTGATTAAGCTAATTCAGGTAGTTGCAACTGATGCTGATGCAACCGGGAATGTTGTGACCTTAAATTTCATGGACACTCCTGTGTATTTTGACATTGATTCAAGTTCCGGTGAGTTAGTATTTATTTTTATAAATTGCATTCAATAAAGAAAGGTGTTTAAATTATTTATTATAGCGAGTTATAAGTATGAAAATCAATGTAAAAGATCAGTATTTTAATTTTTTTATAATTTCATTTTATTCGTAATTTTTATAGTTGTCTAATTTTCAACATATGTAGGTTGGGTGACGCGTAAAGCTGATGCACTGTCGCCAGCAGTGGGATCCAAGTTTGTTCATAAAGTTCGTGCCACCGATAGTTATTCTCCACCTCGATCTACTGACGGTTATCTTCGTGTTGATATATACAGTCGGGACACTCAGGTGATCTGTATGACCTTTGGTGTCACCGAATCTGTCTTCATCGCGAGTAAAGAGAGCATTACGACCGCTTTGAAAAATACTCTTACTTACAAATATCCAACTTGCCGAGTGGGTTATGATTCGCACACCGTGTCCTCGGAGTAAGAACGTTTTCTTAGTCTCCTGCAAACTGTTTCATTTTTAAAAGTGTTTTTTTCTTCTTTTGTCTTGTATCATGTTTGAATACGTCTTCTATTAATTGTGACCTTCCATTTCACAGCGACAAGACTCTGGGATGTTTTTATGTTGTCACTGACAACAGTACAGATGCTGTTTCGGCTATTAATTCAGCCAAAACCTTTCTCACAAAGACCCAAATGATCAATCATTGGAGATCAACGTAAATAAATTTTGTTTTTCTTATTTATCCTGACATGAATTTTCTATAAAATTGTTGAAAATGTAAAATACAAAACATTACAAATCGTTTAGTTTTTAATAATTAATGATAATTTTTGTTTTATTTACTGTTTTAATAAATTATTGTTTTTTTTATTTACATAAATTTAAATTTAAATTTGATTTATTGTTTTTGTACAATCTCAATTATTCGTTGGTATTGTTTACTCAGAAACTATATAGGCGATTCTTTTATGTACTTTTAGATCTATAGTTACAATATAAACGAGTAATAGTTATCTAATTTGGACATATTATCCTAACTTCCTTGCAGGTCCAGTGGAACACCTATCCCGGCTCTCACTAACGCTCCGTTTAACACCTGGTCAATCATTTCCGTATCTCCTGAAACAACCACAACGGACGGAATTACAAATAAACAATGGTTTCAAGAGCCCTGGGGAATTGCAGTTCTAACACTGGCTGCTTTACTGGTAGCCACCCTGCTGGGTCTCACCATTTTCGGAATTTATAAATGTGCCACGAAACCAGCGTAAGTATAACTAGCTCCACTTTTTATGTTTCAAATAAATTAAAGAAGCTGTCTAACTTCGATTTAAAAAAATCCCACCTGTACAGTCATTTAAGGATTAACATCTAACCAATTTGATTAAATTCATTTTATTTCATTCACTATTTTATTCATGATTAAATTTCCCAAATTTACATTTTACTGCGCATGTATAATTTTTTTTAATTTTTGTTTATTTAACTTTTAGAGCAATTTCTCCAGCTGTTAAAACACCGTATGTGCCAAAGGCACTGAATGCTACGCGTGAGTATATACGTTGATACACTAAATATTCTAACAATTTATTTCATTCAATAAAGAGTTGTTCTAGTTTTTTACATTAAGAAAATAGTTTTTGCCGTAACGAATTATGGTATTGTATAATAATAAATAATTTTTTGTGTGTCTGCAATTTACAGCTCGTGTTCCACATCCGGCTCCAGCTCCAAAAACTCTTGCTCCGGTAAGATATTTTTATACTCCATGATTTATTGATTTTACTTGCAATAAAAGAAATTTAAACGATTTATAAAAGATTTTAATAATTACACAAACTAGTTTATTCTACAGTTCATTTAATTTTAATTTTTTGTTATTATTTATTTTATTTCATATTTTAATGTACTATTTCTTAACGTTTTGGATGCAATAACATCAAAATAGTAGACTAAAAACAGAAATAAAAGTATAACATTAAAATTAAACGAATTGTAGAATAAACTAGTTCTATGGATTCTGATTAAAGACTGTCCAGTTTTATTCAGTTTATATAATTTTTAAATATGATATAACAATTGTAAATAAAAAAATAGTTATTTTTTACAAATATTGACACAAAGTAACACAATATAGTCTTTTCTTTAAATGAATTTTTTTAATAAATTAAATGAATTAAATGAATAGTCTTCTCCAAAATTAGATTTCAGTACTTCACAAAAATTATTCTGTCTATTTTATTTCAGCCCAAACGTCTTCCTAACGAAGTGTATTACGACAAGAATGTGTGGCGAGGAACCCCTACCCCTAATTTTGGAGGTCAAACATCCACTGGTCTTTCTTCATCTCCTTCTCGTCTCCCGACTCCCGTTGGCATTGATCGAATTAACTTTTAAGAAGAAAAATCAAACAAATTGTTGCAAAACAGAACATCCAGATTATCTATAACTCTTCAAACACATATTATGTAGCTATAGCGTGTCGAAATAATAAATCATAATATAGGATTAATAAATGAGTGAAGTGTGGTTTTGATAATACTTTTCATCTGATAAACTGTATACTATTTTACATTTCATATAACTAACTGATTCACATACAGTATTACTTCATTATTAGTCAGATTATGTAAAAAAAATATTTACTTTTTCTTCATTCAAATTATTTATAAACAACCTCATGTAGGTAATTAGATTGTTCGCTTCCATTATAAAGATTCTACGACGTATACAGATGTTGTTGTATTTTCATGTTTATATATACTGTTTGATTTTTTAATAACAAGTTTTTAAACTTTACAATTAGATTTTAGATTTCTCTAATTATTCTTTTAACATCAATTACAAAGTTTTGTGTTCTAATTTCGAATTTTTATATTTACTCATATTATTATTGTAATTTTCCTACATAAATATGAGTACTGTTTCATTTATGGTGAGTTAAACTCACTTATTAATAAAATTTACATTTTCTATTTTTTCTTAATTTTTAATTCTATCCCTTGAATTAATATTGAAGTTGTAAATTAAAAATTTTGAATAAACATAAATCATATTAATTTCTACATCTATAATATAATTTAAATAAATCTAATTTCTAGTATAAATGAAACAACAACAAAAATCGTTAATAAAAATCATATTATCTCACCAAAACATCATCCTTATTATGCTTATCAATTAAAAATGTTTAAATTCCTTCTTTGTGAATGCTTTTATTTGCAGGGACGTGGAGGGATTGAAAATTGGTTTTTATATTCTGTTTATTCGAGCTTTTTACATATCTTAAGATAACGCTTTTAAAAATACCTAAATTTGTTTATTATAAGTTAAATACCACTAATAAATTGTAAATGGGAATTATCATTAATTATAATTTTAAAAAAAAATACAATCAAAATTAGCCAATTAATATTCCAAATAACTATGGACAAAATAATTGAATGTAATAAAATAGTTTTATATTTATAGAAACTATACAAATTATCCAATAGGTGCAATAATAATACTATAATTATCGGAATTTTACTGTATATAATTACTACAAATACTACAATTACTACAATCTGCATAATAAAAGTAAAATAATATAAAAAACGCTCTCTGTGTTAAAATTAACAATTAACAATACAAACCAAATTTAATTAAATTAAATTTAAAAAAAAAACTAAATTATAGGGCGTTATTATACTTTAAGACTTCTTCTGTGTTAAGCACGTTTTTAAAGAAAGAAAACTAATTTATAAAACGACCAAAAAAATAATTTAGTAGACATTAAAAAAAAGAAAACAGAAAAACAAAAGTCAAAAAGCTTAGCATGACAATATTGATTCGTGAGAGCGATTTATTGTTGGGTTATGTTTTTCAATTATAACAGACTGACTTTTATGATGAGATCTCTTCTGTGTGTAGCTTTTGCAAAATAAAGTTTGTCAAAGGTTTTTCAGAATGTAAAGTAAAGTAAAGACTGCAATGGAAATTGCGATAATGTATAGATTTGGAATGTTCTTGAAGACTATGTTTGACCAATATAAAATTCATCATAGATTGGGCATGGACAGTTTATAAACTATATTTTTGGTCAAACAATTTTGTTTATCAGAAAGAATGTTACAGGAATGACAAATTGATGTTGGTCAAACATACATTTCTCTTGTCATCCGTCTCCAAGAACCTTCCAAACCTATAATTATCGCAGCTCCTATTCAGTCATATCTTTGCATTACAGTCAAAAACATGACTCCATTCATTCATTCTGACAAAAAACCTTTCACAGTCATTATATTCTCGCAAAAGCTACAGACAGATCCCACAAAAACCGCTCTCACAAAACAATATGCACTTTGGACCATTTTGGACTTTTATGGACAAAAACAATGCAGAGCTTATGCCTTTCGTTTTTCTGATTCCTTATACTATATTAAATTAATTTTGTTCGTTTTTTCAATCAGTTTGCTTTCTTTAAAACTTGCTTATCACTGAAGAAGACATATTGTGTAGTAAAATACGATAATTCAGTATTTTTCATTTAAAGCATTAATTTTATTTGGTTTGTAATGTATTATAATTTTTACAAGGGGTCAATTTTATCGCAGAGAGTGTTTTTATTTTATTTTTATACATTTTGAATTAATTTAATATTTTTATTATATGCCCTTCTGATACACTTCGACATATTAGAGGCTTTCAACTCCGTCAAGACCCACCTGCTTTTAGATAATCTCTTATTGATTGACTATTATATATAGAAAGGTCATTAACTTGAGGACAATTGCACACCCAGCTATAGTATTAACGTCACTTAGTATAGGTAGCCTACGTGCGTAGTCACGTAGCTGTTCACAATCTGTAGATTGACTTAGTTTGTACGCAATCAACTGAATCAGACAGCTTAGAAGAGCCAATTAATGATGATTTATTATCCGGGCACTTTGGTCAATCGATGAAGTTGTCTTAAACTCATTCTTGCATGAATTATAGTGAATTCATACGTTTTAACAAAATTTTTTATACTTTAATATAATTATATATAATTCGGAGAATTATGGTAAATAATAAATGTTCTCAGTATTTTAAATAAATTGATACTCGAGATTTAATAATTGTAATTTTAGTTAATATTTTTGATCACAATAATGAAGAATTTGTATTTGGATATTGGATTTGAAATTGTTTTTTCATAAAAATTATATAAAAAATATTGATGTTAAAATTTTTTATAAATATGAAGGAAATATTCTATTTCAATAATTCAAAGAGTAGTACATTATTTTTCCAAACTGTACGTTATTATACTATACTGTACGCTATACTACTTTTAGTTTAACCATTTCAACCCGGGTTGCCCAGATTGTCTTACTATGACAATTCCGTCATCTATAATGGAATTAAAACTATTTTATCAAGGATTGTTTACAATGTTTCATTTCAACATTTTTTGTAATTTGTGTATTTATTGCATTTATTAATAGTATATAGAATTCTTACATTTTTCAGTATTTGTTTGAAAAAACAATGTACTAATAAAAAGGAGTTTCTCCCTTTGCAACATGATAAAATTAATATATAAGAGAAACGGAAAGCCTATAAAGTATTACTATATTATATTATTATTGTTTATTATTTTGAATAAAGTTACATACTACTTTATTACTCAATAAGTAGTAAAATTATAACTTGTCACTGAAGGTTATAATATTTAGGGAATCTACGATAGCCAAAAAGCAAAAATAAATTATCTGACGTGTTTTGTTTTTGAAGC